>CAHIKZ030000879.1:1942500-1985000 GCA_903632075.3 Acanthosepion pharaonis
AGTATATATATATATATATATATATATATATATATATAAATTTATGAATTGCACATAAAGTATTGGTGTTATTGGAACAGTGCTCGATGTTATATACCAAGCTATAATATATATATATATATATATATATATATATATATATGCATATTATTCTGCACCGTTTGTACTACTCGGTTTTCATGCCAAATGCAATATATGTTAACAGGCACTGATGCCTGTTAAATCTGTTCTTGACTATGAGTATATTATACCATATCAATGATGTGGAACACCATTTTAAATGATGATTTATAAATTATTGAATTAATATTTACTACGTGCAGTATTAAAATAACTCATCATTCGTTCCCAACGAGCTATTTTTCGTGAGTTTGCTATGGTGTCGGTGACAGAGAATGAAAAAAAAAATCAAATTAATTTAAAAAAATTCGTTTTCCCGTCGGAATAGACAGTTTGCGCGGTAAATGGAATTGAAGTATCAACCCCAAAATTTCACAAAAATGTATTGTCTTTATAATCTTAGAGAAGATATCACAAGTTGTTCGGACACTTAAATCTCTTTTTATTACTGCTAATCTTAATCCGTGAATGAATTTCCTAAAACTTGGGAAACCGGTTTCCTTTGTTCCCACGGATTGCATCGGACGAAGGCTGAAGATTAGATTGGCCGAAACGATGTATTAATAACGGTAAATATAAAAAGAAGAGATTCAATTGTCCTAAGAAAGTTGGAAAAAAAGGAAATGAATGTGCGCAAACATGTCTGACCTGTGGAAAATGGATTAACCTGAAATTATGCAGAGATAGGATTTAAGACTTTGAGACATATTCATAAAAAAAAAAACAAAAAAAAAACATTATTATTCTCTGGAAAAAGAAAAGAAATTAAAAGCGAAAATCAACGCGCGCTGCTGCTGTTGCTGCTGCTGCGAATGCATCAGAAATATGATCTTATTTTTTTTTTTTTTGGCTAAAAGTAGGGTAAAAATAAAACTCATTTTAGTGAATTTACACACTTCTTTCCCAAAAAAAGAAGTAAAAGAAAAAAAAAAGGGAGCAAAGGAAAGAACAGAAAGGAAAAAAAATGGTGAATATCGGTAAAGGTATATAATAGGAAATCGACAAATTGTTGATTTCAAGGGTTTGCGTGTCTAACTGGGATGCAGACACCGCTGTCACAAACGTATATAACGATATTGCATGCCTATAACTCTCTATCTCGCGTCCGGCTTTACTTTTCAACAATCACCAACAGTCTGGTATCTATCTATCTATCTATCTATCTCTATCTATCTATCTATCTATCTATCCACACACACACATACCCACACACCTTTATTGTTTCGTTTTCCTGTTTCTTCTCTTCTCTTTCACTCTGTCTCTCTTTCCCTTCCCCATTCTTTCACTCTTTGTTTCCATGTGATATAATTTTTGAAAATGGCCTCAAAATATCTCACCCTATTCTAGTTCAGTCAATAATTCAATAAATATCAGACAAATATATATCATTAGGTAGAATAAATTCACTTTCATTAAAGAGTACAACTAAATCAAAATTGAACTGTTTCACATATATAATGGGCTACATAGTAGAGATAACAGGCTTGGAGAATCTAACACTCACATGGTAAGAGAAGGGAGTAACCTTCTTAATGAGATTGAATGAATGCATAGAAGAATAGGGACAAAGACGAAGGATCAAAGATTATTTAGAGCAGAAAAGAGCGGGAAAATGTGAAGAACTATGATCAAACGCTTCCTGAAAAAGTATAGCATATAAAAAGGAAGACAGAACCATCATTTTTAATAGCAAAACAGGGATTAATAGAATATTTGTCCCGCAGCAAGAGACCTCAGACTTTATTTACTATCTCTATCAAGAAGACACCTCGGCGAATATATCAATCATGGCGATATTCGAACTTAGAGTAATCTGTTGTGCGTCTATTTCCTATACACAACAAACGTTTCGGTAATATATATTTGGGTGTTCGCAGACTCACGAGTCAGCGACTGGTGAACACCTTTTAAATTCTGTCGATTGCAGGACGAATTATTTTCCTGATTTCTTTTCTGTCATACGCATGACTAGGACGAGGCTCCATTTAGATAACTTGGAGTCTATTATTATTAATATGCAACGTCCTGCCCTGTGTAGAAAGAGGGAGATGAAATTCAGGTTGGTCTTATTCGGGGAGATTATTGCTTAACCTAGAAAATATTTAGTACTCATAAGGTTTTTTTTTTCTCTTTCTTTAATTTTCTCCCTTTTATTACATCTTGGTAATCTATTGTTTTTAACATCGGTCGTTGATAATAATTTTTCTTATCAACTTCTTTGTTTTATACTGCCGACGATTACTTTTCTGAAGAAGTGTCGGCCGAAAGGTATCTTAAATCTCCCTTTTTTTTTCTTAAACGAGATACTTTTGTATCTATTTTAATAATAAAATGAGAAATATGATCCTTATATTTAAATAAATTCTGACTGGTGCGGCAGTAAAAGAACCTGTATATATATATATATATATATATATATATATATATATATATATATATATATATATATATACGTTGGCCGCTCGTATCTGAGTATACCTCTACTAGGGCCGCTAGCCAATCCTTGTTGCAGGCATTTTCTCAGACATATATATTGATGTAATGAATATGCATACACCTGGGTTCCCCCTCACTGTAATATGATTGGCTGGTGTCAGCCATAAATACAGACTGATGTGGAGGTACAGGGATGACGTCTATTGCCTACGCCTATGACGAGGATCAGTCCATTACGATTACCTGCTAGATTGTCCTACTCGGTTACAGTAGTCAACAACCACTTTGCTACTTCGAACAAATATATCCCTTTCCGGGATATATCATATATATATATATATATATATATATATATATATCGTTGAAATAATATTAGCTCAAGCTACAGGTTGGGCATCTCCCCTCACCCCAAGGCAGTATCACTCATTCGAGAGAGGGCTGAATCAGACCTCCCCCAAAATGTAAGTAAATGTCGATGTGATTCCACTATTTTTCCACGGTATTGCCTGTAAGACCATTTTAAACTGACCTTGTATCATTCGGTTGCGACGTGGCCGCACGGATAGATACCTACACGGGCCACAACCCCTTTTTGTAAAGTAAGTTGGATGAAGCGAAAGAACCTAACTAGACTAACTTTTCGCATTTTGGCCATGTCTGTATCTTTACGCCTCTATCTCTTTCTCTTTCTATCTATCTATCTATCTATCTATCTATCTATCTATCTATCTATGTGTCTGTCTTGTATTACAAGCCACTGAATCTATTTTTTCGTTTTACATGAGACACTGGAAAATATATCTGATCTTTCACCAGACTCAAATGTAAAAACAAAAAAAACTCTTTGTTTTTATCACTATTCTTTTCTTTCCCTCTACCTTATTTATTATTTTTTATAATTTTACTTTATTTTCTCTATCTTTGTAATTCTATAACACTCAGCTTATTATTCATTTACTTGGATGGAATTTTCTTTCTTGCTGCGTCGCCGGACCACAGCAGAAAGAACAATTTTAATAACGCTTCACTGTTTGTGCACAAGTCTCGTGAATATAGAAGCCTAACTACAGCAGTAACTAAAAGAAATGTATGCTGATCATTTCTAGCAGTAGTCGGTGTCTTAACCATCGTTTATATAACTGTAAAAAAAATAATCATTTCTCTTTAACAGTAAACAACAAACTCATAATCAAACGAAGACTTCTTGATAAATAGTATTCCAAATCGTTATTCTTTTTCTGACCAATGGAAGATCAGATAATTTTTATTCGCGAAGGGGAATAACTGTTTAGCAAGAAGTTTTTTTTTCTCGTATCTAATTTCTCTTTATCCAGGAAGTATTTGTAGCAGACAAACGCTAGCTCCAGCAAACTGTAATTGATCAAATGAGCCAAGTGAATCATGGACTTTTATTAAATTGAGTTTGAATGGTGGTTGCATAATGGCATTCTCTTTTCATGTTTTGGGCTTAAAATTAAACGTCTGGAGAATACATGCAAAAAATGAGATTTTAAAACTTGCATCTATTTCTATATATATATCTATATCTTTGTTGATTTCAGTACAATCTATATTTTTCAATATGTTTCATATGAAAGATGTTCGATAAGTAATTTGATAGGAATATATATATATATATATATATATATATATATATATATATATATATATATATATATATATATATATATATATATATATATATATATATATCATCTACATATATATATATATAATGTCATCTACATATATATATATATATATATATATATATATATATATATATATATATATATGATGTCATCTACATTCATCAGTGCGGTTAGATATCTGATTGCTTCAAGCCAGGATCGAAACCCGACCGTCTTCGCATCAGTCGGAGTTATCAGCGCACGACAGTGAGAAATTATTTTTACGAATGTAAACAGACGTCAGACAGCCATAGTGCACGATTCATTTTAATATATATATATATATATATATATATATATATATATATATATATATATATATATATATATATATATATATATATATATATATATATATATATATGTATGTATATTATGCTTCAATGATTATTTAATATATATATATATATATATATATATATATATATATATATATATATATATATATATATATGTATTATTAAATAAACATTGAAGCATTGTTATACATACATATATATACATATATATGTGTGTGTGTGTGTGTGTAAAAAATTCGATTCCTCCAATATTAAACTTGTTAACCGGGTCTACATTTATGTCCTGTCTTGAAATCTAACTCCACGGATGGCACGCAGACAGCTCTTATGGAAAGGAAATATTTAAAAAAAATTAAATATCTCTCTTTCTCTCTCTCTTTCTATCATATTAAATTGTAAGAGTGTTAGGTGCCAGAATTGCTGATCCTTTTTCCGCAGATTACTGGTGGAAAGGCATTTTAGGCAGGCAGGTTTTTGTCTTAAAGTACACACTATCATTTCGTATGATAAGGATAGAGCGTTAATAGAATTAATTTGGAGAAACTTGTCACTTAATTCGATGATGTTATTTCAGTCACGCCGACTTCGAAGTTTCGTGAGCGGATTGTTGCAATGCTTTCACTCTTTAGAGCTATTGACTTCTCTTCACTAGCCCTGAAGAGTGAAGGTGTTACAACAATGCACTCACGAAACTTCGAAGTCGGCATGATTAAAATAACACCACCCAGTTAAGTGGCAAGTTTTTGTCCACATTACTTCTCTCTTTCTCTCTCCCTATTGTCGGTTCCAATGAACTGAGCCGCTTGACCCTCATACGTCGAATACGACGGGAGAGTCGAGTATATAGTAGTACGATGAAGAAAATTCGAGATATATAAAAAAAAAACACCAAAAATAATAATACTGGTAATATGTTTAATAATATTTATTGTATATTAGTCGGCCTTTTGACCAAATGGAAGCTGTTAAGATGTTAAAGAGAGAAGTTAAAACGCTAAATTGTCAGACACGATTGTGTGCTTTTTCAACAAGAAATACAAAATGAAGTGGGATTTTTGCGGGGGGTAGAGGGGAAATAATTTTTTTAATTAACCGTATTTGCTATGAATTCGAATAGATATTGCCACAATTGGTTAGAATGAAGCTTGAATATAACATTTTATTCAACTCCTGGTGGCATGGAAACAGAGATAGGGTAGAAATAATTCATCACCCACAAGGCTGCGTAGACGTTTTTGAACTTCATCAAGACAGGCAAGTGAGCTCCATTTCTGATCTGGCTCTTTTAAAGGTATAAAGTATATATTAAAAAATAGATGCGGGCTGCAAAAATCTAAAAAAATAAAAAGAAAGAAAATAACATGGTTACACTAACATTTGAAACGTGAAGATAATACCTACATTTATTCAATGCAACTATCATTCCTTTTTTAAACTCATTAATTCCATCGGTCGGGCTCAACGGTGGCTCCGGTTAGGGTGTGTCCGCTACGAACGTTTCCCCTACTACGTTGCATTGCTAATAATTTCTATCTACCTATCTCTATCGCTCTCCGCACATTTTAAATGACAATGAAAACCAATTCAAACTCTCCGCGTATCACAACCCCATAGTTGGATAGTTTTAGTAAGCTTTTTGTATGCTTCAATAACCACACTCTCTGTACGCACATTTTTGATTTGGCGTCAAAATACGTGTTTATTTTAAATGTTATTTCATTTACCTTTCATTTCCTCTCATCTCATAATTCGTTTTCCCTGTATGTTAACATTCTCACCTGCCTCTAAAAAGCGAGGCTTAATTTTCAAGCATCAACTGATTTGTCCGTATAATAATTTGGGGAAGGGGCAAACTTGAAGTATCAAAAGGACTCATCGACAATGGTTATTATTTTAAAAATCGATGATTAGAACTGGAATAAAACCTAAACATATGAAAGTGAATTTAAAGATGTTATTGGTGGTTCAAAACTTAATAAACGCCATAAATGGACAAAATTTATTTTTATTATCACTCATGATAACGATTAAAAGGATAAAAATTTAAAAAAACGAGCTAGCTAATCGGATTCGAACCCCGATCCACAGAGCTAAATCGAGGGTAATATAGGTATAAACTTCAATAAGAAGATGAGCAATATGAAGGGAAAAAATTCTTAAATGGAAATTAATTGGAGACTTAGGACAAAATCCTTCTGTTTACATAATGATGGTTTCAAGGGAGAAAGTGAATTATTTTCTTTGTTCTTGATAATTAATAACAAAAATAATAAACACTATTTATTGATGATATTCTTTATTGGATTGATTGGCAAAACATCGGCTAATTGCCTCCGGGGTAAGTAACAGTCGAACTATCTGCCTTCGGGCGGAAAGGAACCCGAACGAGGCTCCGCCGAAGGGCAGAGTCTCGTTCGGGGTGGTTGACTGCCCCTGAACCCGTTTATGCGGGTTCAAAAAAGGGAATATTTTTGGCCGAGTCTACGGGCTCGGAAATCCCACGTTAAACCTGGCCTTATGCCATATGTAACCCTCGTTTGGCTAAATATAATTGCCAATTGATTTGAACTTTATAAAATAGTAAATACAGATTTCTTTAGAGTTGGTCTCCAAATTTTAATAATTTAGTAAATGTTTATAAAGTTATGTATGAAAAATTGTTTTTATATTTATTTTTTTATAAATTGGTAAACGATAAATATTACATTGTGTTAGTTTTAATTGTATTAGATTTAGAGTGTTGTAAATATAAAATTATTCTTGCATACAAATAATCTAATAAATACTATTTAATATTTTTGTTTTAAACTCTCAAGAAAAATAAATGTATGAATTCATTTCGATCGTATGTTTAACTTTTATTACAATTCTAATCATTGCTTTTAAAAACAATAAACATTGCCGAGGAGTGAAGGTAATTAAAATAATAGCGGAATCAATGGAAAAACCGTCCTTTTAACATTCTGTTTTATAAGTATAAGTATAAGTTTTCCAGTTTTTCTTATTTTTGAATCATTTAACTCCAAGCAAGGTGGTACTGTTACTAGGACGTAAAGAGTTACTAGGAATGAAGGATTATAAGAAGACTCTGGTGAAGAGAATGGAGGAGAAAGGACATTAAAAGAACAGAGTTCAGGAAGACAGAATTTGGAGATTGGCGTTGCATTTAAATTTTTGAAGATTTTAGGTGACAGTAAAGCAAGAAATCAGAAATGTGTTCCACAGGTGAGAAGTGCGAGAGAAGAACCTGTTAGAATAGAAGCGGCGGTTCAACAGTAAAACGGTGAGACCTAGTTGCCAAATCTAGGAGAAAGCTTAAATCCATACAGTCGAGGCACTAAGAATATATCATCGGAACATATTGGCATGAAAATATTTGTAGAAAAGACAGATGGTAGCCACGTCATTTCGGTGAGAAAATTGACTGAAGTCGAGATGCCAGATCAGGATCTATTAAATTACAGATCCTTCTTTGGATTTTGTTAAGAATTTCGAGATACGTACTAGGAGCACCAGACCAGATATTGCAGCAATATGTATTGCACGGACGAATGGTAGATTTATAAATATTCAAAATGGATTCTGACGAGAAAAATTGTCTGACATGACACAGTCAACCTATTTTCGTGGCAGTAGACTTAGCAATCACAGATGGATGAATCATTTTCAGAGTTTTAGGCGGAGACTTAAGAATATGAAATACCTTTCTAAAAAAAAAAAAAGTCGGAAAAATTTTATTTGCCGTTACATGAAAGAAAATACGACACAAGGTCCAGTTTAACGGGTGACGGCTGCTTACACGTATATATATATATATATATATATATATATATATATATATATATATATATATAGTTAAAATCAAAACTTGCTCAGTCTGTTAGTACAAATAAAAGATACTAAGAGTCTGATCAAAATACGAGGCAGAGCTGATCCTAGTGTCTTTTTGCGCCCCCCCTCACAGAGTAAAGTGAATGTAATACAATGTCGGTTTAATGCATACGTGAGAGTAGGGGAGAAAATTATCCGGTCACTGCATAACGAATGCATCATGGGAACTTCTGGATTGCCGAACTCTCTTCCGGTTCTATATTCCCAGGCAACTTTTGATTTTCAGAAATTTAAATGCAATATCACTTGTTATTTTCTGCCTACTTAATTACTGTTCTTTTATTGTCTTCTTTCCTTAATAGCATATTTTCTCCTATTCTCTCACACTTAGTAACTCCTTGCGTCTTAGTGGCTTTATTATCTTGCATGAAATGATATATTTTTTTTTAAAGTTTAAACTATTTGATCATTGGAGAGAGTCTAATATTGAGACTAAAATGTCCAGGAACCTTGCAACTCTTCTCCTCCGTCTTGAATTTCGCCTAAATTAAAAAACAAAACAAACAGATGATACTGTCCAAAATTCCAACTTATAAAATAATAATAATAATAATAATAATAATAATAATAATAATAATAATAATAAAACAAAAAAGTATAGATGAACTTGAATGTCTTGATATAAACAATTTAAAATCTACTAGAATTTTATTCAAAATTCATGCAATATTCTATACAATACGTGAAGTCTGCTCTCCTATATGGCAAAGAGCGCTGGACAGTTTCATTACAAATGAAAAATAAAAGACTTCAGGAAACCAAAATGTGTTTCTAATGACGTATGTTGAGAATACCATGGACACAGCGTTCAATAAATGAGGAAGTTCTAAGCTGAAGTTTTTCAGACCCACAATATGAATAAAAGACTTGGAGAAGTTAACACTCACAGGACAATATTCTATCCCGTAAAACAAAACATGATTTTATAGACGTTTTAATTTTGATGATTTAAAAATGCAGAATTCTTTCTTACATGCGACAATAGAGTAAATTGTAGAAATAAAATTCGTGGGTTTCCATGCAGAAAATGTTAGGCAAAATAAGGACAAAGTGGAAAAAAAATTGTGTGGCGTATTTCGTCCTTTTCGAACTTTATCAGGCTAAAGTAATGTTTTATTGATTTAATTATATATGCATACGAAGGGGGGGGGGTGAATATAAAAAAATAGTTGATTATAATTATGAATAGAGAATAAACGCTAAAAATTTTGGAATGTTGAAATTTTAAACTTTTGAATTTAAATCTTTTTAATCGCTGATCATCTAGAGGAAATTTGCGTCCAGATTTTCACAACTTTTCATCTTTCTTAGAAGATCTTTTATTATCACAATATGAGTTTTTTTTTTATCAATTCACCCCAAGCATAATGCCACTCAGATGCAAGGGACTATTGGGAGTGAAAGAGAAGGGATTTGAAGGAACTGGAAACACAACCCTAAACATCAAACATGGGATTAACTTCTACTCCTGTTAAAAATATTGGGGAGGAGTGGAAACCGAGCGATATGGGAATCTACCTATACCTAATGAGAAAACGAATAAATACTAAATAAAATTTAAGTGTGTAACTATATGTTTTATTGGAATAAAGTATCGTTGCCGACAGTATACTTTGGACACAGATCACCAGTGAGGAAACATGGACGATTCTATTATTAAATAAGTAGATCACGTGATCATAAAGGAAAACGTATAAATGGGAATTAGCGTGACGTCTAAGTGATCGCTATCCCCTATACTATTTATCTATACTGATCACTATACGAATTACTATTCGGCAAGTATTTGACCAAGTATTATTAATGCGAGTATTATTTAAAGGTGTTACTACTACCATTACCTGCGTTACAAAGTCTCGTCTACAACGAGAATTTCGGAATTGATAACGAGCATTCGTTGATCTAACGATGTTCAACGAGTGAACGTTCTAACATCAGAAAACTATAAAAGGGATAAAAACAAACACAAAAGCATAAAAAATGAATTAAAATTGGCTAGACTATATATACACACACATCTAATAAAAAAAATTAACTAAGATTTTAAAAATTCTGCGTTCCAACATTTTCAGCGCTCCAACATTTTAGTCTTTCCTATCTATGCATAATTATAACCAATGTTTGCATTTTTATATTTCCATCGCCTTCATACGCATATATAATTTCATCATCATAAACATTATTTTAGCCCGATGAAGTCCTAAAGGTCGAAGCGCGTCACACAAAATATTTTCCGCTATGTTATTAATCCTAATATTGTTCTGATATATAAACATTTTATATATCAGAATTTTATTTTTCTACCACATGCATAAAATATAACTAATACAGTTGCAAAATTAAATCTAACAGTCACATTTTGGATGTTATAAATGGTGTGAGATTTCGTTGTATATTTTTACTTTTAAAGATAAAAAACAGAATTCTTTCTGATATGATACAATCGAGTTAATTGTATAGATAAAAATACTCGAGTAGTCAGTCACATAGAAAATATAACTGATGCAATTGCAGAAGGGATAAATTTAGCCGCCATTTTTTTGACGGTAAGGGGTGTATTAGATTTCTATGGATACTTTTTACTTGTAAAGATTTCAAGAAGAGAATTCTTGCTTACAAGCGACAATGAAGTTAATTGGAGATATAAACATCCAGTATTACTTATACAGAAAATATTACCAATGTTATTACAAAATGAATTCAATATGGCCGTCGTATTTTGATGGTACGGGTCGTGTTAACTTTCTACGGGTATTTTTACTTGTAATGATTTCAAGAACATAATTCTTGCTTACATGCGACAATAGAGTTCATTGTAAAGACAAAAAAAATCTTTGATTACTCCTGTAGAAGAAATAAGCAATGGAATTGTTAAAAAAAGTATACTGACGTACCTTCTTTGCAGAAACGTTAAAGTTAGTTGAGCAACAGTTAAAGTCTGGGATTGAAATGAAGAGGAGAAAGCAGTTGATGCCTGTATTAGACATTTATTCCATACCCACATTTTTTTTCCCTTTTAATACACTTCCAGGATAAATTCACTCATTTAAATATTTTCAAGGATTAGGAATTGACCTGCCCCCACCACCAATATCGATGTTTATTTTAAAGATATCAGTCGATTTTAATCTACTTCCTAAGCTAAGTATCCTTTTTTCACAATTTCTAAAATGTTTGATTTTATTAAAAAAAAATAAAAATGTCATTGTATTAATTATAAAAATAAAAATCCAGCATGTATAATCGAGGCAAAAAAAAATCTATTATTAACTATAAAAATAAAGGCCATAAACCAGTTTTTATTAAATATAAAAAAAAACATTATTTTATTAATTACAAAAAAAAAAAAAATTCCAGCATGAATTATAGTGATAAACCTTAAAAAACGGTATTAATTATAAAAATAAAATTAAATACCTAGTATTAATTGTAAAAATTAGAATAAAAATCAATATTACTTATAAACATTAAAACAAAAACCAGGTATTTATTTAAAATTGAAATAAAAAAAACGATATTAATTATAAAAAATTAAATTAAATACCTAGTATTAATTGTAAAAATTAGAATAAAAATCCAATATTACTTATAAACATTAAAACAAAAACCAGGTATTTATTTAAAAATTGAAATAAAAAAACGATATTAATTATAAAAAATTAAATTAAATACCTAGTATTAATTGTAAAAATTAGAATAAAAATCCAACATTAAAACAAAAAACAGGTATTTATTTAAAAATTGAAATAAAAAAACGGTATTAATTTAAAAAAATAAAATAAAATACCTAGTATTAATTGTAAAAATTAGAATAAAAAATCCAATATTAATTATAAACATTAAAACAAAAACCAGGTATTTATTCAAAACTTAATTTTTTGTAAAAATGTATTAATTATAAAAATCAAAGTAAATGCCTTGTATTAATTGTATAAATTAGAAAAATCTGGTATTAATTATAAAAATTAAAATTGAGTATTAATTATAGGCCTCTAAAAATATATTGTTAATCATCAGTTTATAAACATCTAGTAATAATTATAGGTTTCTCCCTATAACTCATTAATGCCTATCTTACCAAAAATGGAGCAATGCATATTAATCGGTTAAGGAGTAGTGAGATGGATTCTTGGGGATGTATACCTGTGGCTCTGTGCCAAAAACTAAGCTGTACTTAGTAAATAATTACATTCTTACGTAGTGGTATTTCAATGTAGGTAAAAGCCGGTTCTGGTTACTGGAGAGGTGTGGTATAATTGGCAAAATATCAAAAATATTGTCATAAACCATCATTGGAAAAAGAGTCGTTCTTTTTCGATTTCGTAATTGAAATAACAAAACTTTCCAGTTACATATACAATATCCTCAATTGTTATAAGTATCCTTCAAAAAAATTTGTTGGGCCTTTTAAGAGTAGCAATATATCCTGGAAGTTGATTTTAAGTAAACCCTCTAACGAATTCGATATTACACAATATCCGGATGTTTACTTTTTTGCGTCTCTTGGCGTTCGTATTTGTCCAAGAGGTTTAACGACAGACATAAGTCCTGTCCTTCACATCACATGTTACATTCCTGCCATCTTTCATCTAGATATTCTCATTTGTCTCGTGTTTTCACGTTTTGTTCTCGTTACCAGCAGTATATCCGTTAAAACAAGTGACGTTAATTTTCATATCTAATTGATTTGTGTAAATGAAAGACAGTAAAAGCACAATTATTTATATTATATTCTTACACACACACACACACACAGATATATATATATCGTCACCTGAGATTAAAAAGGTTCTTTCGGCAATTTTCGTTTTTTTTTTTTTTTTTTAATCTATGGCTCGTGGCATGAATATCTCAACAATTCTTATATGACCCCTTAAATGTTTATCTAATCTTGAGAAAATTCTACATAGTATTTATAGACATGTTTATATCAATTTATAAATAAGTTACGGCTAACCAAGATTTTTCTTTTATTTTCTTCTTTGTTTCTTTTCTTTGTGTTTTCTTTCTATTTTTCTTTTTTCTTTCTTTTTTACTTTTTTTTTCTTCCGTTATGACCCGTAGCTTTTTTTTTTTTTTTTATCTCTACAACGCCCTATATGACCACTTATAAAACATAAGTGGTCATACAAAAAATCTTCATCTAATCCCGAGAAAATTCTGTATAGTATTTAAAGACATATTTCTATCAATTTATGAAAAAATTACGGTTAACGAAACTTTTAAGTTAAATGTTTCAAAAAAAAAAATAAAATAAATAAATAAAAAAAAAAAAAATACAGATAGAACCTTTTTAATTTCGGGTGACGGTACATATATGTATACACACACACACACACACACATACATACATACATATATATATATATATATATATATATATATATATATATATATATATATATATATATATATATATATATATATATATACATACATACATATTTTTTAATTCTACCCAAGAATAATTCATTATTTTTATACGAATTCACAGTGCTGAATAATTTTTTGAATGAATAAATAATAATTTTAATATACAATGGTATATGATTACCAATCAAATGTCAATTTACTGAAATAAGATAACGATTCAATAACGTTTTCATAAAATGACTGGCTTTTTAAATCCAATAATTTCTCATCAAAAACCTTTTCTTTCATACTGATCATTTTGTGTATTGATATTTGTTTTGCTTATCGCAAATCATCCTTCAGTAAAAAAAAAAATAATAAATAAAATGATAATAGTCAAAACACGCATACATATACATATACATACACGTACACGTACACATCATTTGACCCACGTAAACAAAATATTCACATTGATAAAAGTATGTGTGAATTTGCAGAACAGTTGATTATTATAAATAGCGACTTACCGGTTGTCACGTGTGGCATTCCGACTTTTACCGCCTTTTTTGGTCCCCCACCACCGTCTTGGCTGATAGGAATTTTTTAACTACTTATGTAGTGAGATATATGCCTCCATTATCCAGGTTGATTATTTGTTGGGATTACTAATTCCAGTGTATTTAATGCCTTCTGGAAAACCGTTTTTTTCAGAATCAGTTTTTGTTTTGTTCTGTTTTTTTTTCTTCTTCTGCTTCTTCTCGTGTTTGGTGCTTTGATTTGAATTTATTTTTCGACTGTATATTTAAATTTTATCTATCTATCTATCTATCTATCTATCTATCTATCTATCTATCAGGTTATTCTTATATTATAGGTTATATATATATATATATATATATATATATATATATATATATATATATATATGAAAATGTATATTTATTACTGGTGTATGTATGTATATATATATATATATATATATATATATATATATATATATATATATATATATGTATGTATATGTATATATATTCAGTTAAATATATTATATGTGTATTTGTGGTCTTTTGCGTACAAGAGTATTTCTATGCAAAGAACCAAGGAATAAAACAATTTTCTTGATGGAAAATAAGTATTTATAAACGTAAATTAACTGGACTGACAGGAAAAACCCTCTATAAAACACATAATTGTTAAAATGGCTGTTGATATTGCCTTTGGCAACACGTCAGTATCTGGTGGCTGTATCTTGCCAATCAAAAAGAACTTCGGCATTTAAAGCAGATAGCGGGGGTTCGGATTGGTGCTGGGGTAGAAAGAAAGTAAAATAGAGCAATATATAATGTTTCGTGGTACTTTAAATTCTTTCCGTAGTAAAAATAAACGAAAAAGATTATGCAGAAAAAAAAAATGGTAAAAGATCACGTTTCCTCACTAGAAACGAATTCACATCTTGAAACACAGACATTAGTACTTTTTCCGAAAACAATAGAAGAATGAAGACATTTGTAATGTTTTTGACATGCCCATAACATTCAGATGCTATCTTTGATGCGATTAATTCTCCCATATCTTGAAGGCAAACATGGAAACGGCTATCAATGGGGTTAATCACGAATTAACTATTAATAAAATTCTCAATATTCACTGCGGTTGGTTTTATCTTCTTCCATGTCATTAACTACGCTTAATCTTTCTAGATAGTTACTAAACCTATTTCCTCAAAGATGACGAAGCGACTTCAAGCAACAGAAATGTGGTTCTACAGAAAGATACTGAGGACCCCATGGACAGAAAATGTGAGCAAAGACGAGATTTTTTAGAAAATGGAAACAAAAAGGAAACTTATAATTAACATCAGGAAGAGGCAGTTGAAATTTCTGGGGCACATAATGAGGAAGGAAGGCTTGGAAAATCTGATACTCACAGGACAGATTGAGGAAAAGTGGGACTGAGAGCAGTGCCTAACATATTTGATGATCATGTGCTAATTGATGACAGAACAGGGTTTTGGAGAAACAACAAAAAGACAAAAAAGCTACAAAGGACGGGAAGATGTCGTGGGCCATGATCACGTACATCCTGAAGAACATGGCATGTAAAAGAGGAGAAGACTAACCCTGCTGTGACTCACAGACTAAGAAGAAGAATAGAGTTGAAGCAACGGTGCGATGTTCTTCAAACGCCGAATGAAAAGAATGCCATGGATAGAACAGCGGAACTTTCAAAGGAAATACACCGAAACTGATATATATATATATATATATATATATATATATATATATAGCAATTTCTGCAACACAGAACGAGGAAAGAAGGCCTGAAGAATTTAACACTCCTTGGTCATATTGAAGGCTAGAGAGAACAGCGAGAAATTTACTTAATGAGATTGTGTGAATCGCTGGCAGAACAAGAAAAAGAGGGATGGTAAAGAATAAAAAAAAATACTTAGAGCAATAAACCACAGGAGGTTGTGGAGAGTCATGATCGTCAAACAAATTTCAAACCCATGGTACATATTGAAGGCAAGATAAGAAAGTGGAATGTGCGAGTAACTTATTTAACGAATTTTCGTGAATGGAAAACAGAAAAAGGATTTTAAATGGTCAAAAATTACTTAGATTAACAAAAGATAGGAAGTTGTGGAGAACCATGATCAACTACGCCCTGAAAGAACTTGGTGCATATAAGGAGAGAAATGATAACAGAACAAGGACAAAGAAAGATGATAACGAGTACAAAACTACATAGATCAACAAAAGATAGGAAGTTGTGGAGAGCCATAATCAACTTTGTTTTGAACTAATTTGGTACATAAAAGAAGGGAGATGATAACAGAACGAAGAAAAAGAAGGGTGGTAAAGGGTCAAAAATTACATAAATCAACAAAAATAGGAAGCTATGGAGAGTCATGACCAACTAAGTCCTGAAAGGATTTGGACCTTAAAAGATGGTATCATATACATATATATAAATCTTGTATATGTCATATACATATATATATATATATATAGATAGATAGATAGATAGATAGAATTGAACTTCACTAAATCTATATCTCTGAATTCAAAACCTCCAATTATGGGTTAAATAGCCTCACCAGTCCATAATTGACCAAGCGTGGTGAGTAAGTCTCCACTCCTGAAGACATAGTCAATTAGGGAGGGCTTCCTTCAGCGCGTGAAAAGGTTTTAGATTTGGATTTGGGTTTGCCTTTGGACCTACAAGAATAACAACAATATAGTCGTGATGATATTTACTACTGATTTCAACGCTTAATACATTAACCTGATGACCTTGATGATTTTTCATTGGGAAATAACTGATGGGTGAAATAATTACGTATTGACTGCGCATGCCTGGGGTCAATATCCGTGTACCAGTCGAAGCCCGTTTCAAAACGTTTTATGCAGACGAATCCGGAAATATTTATCAATAATTTTTTTTTTTTGCCATATGTAAGATCTTATAGCTTTTTTCAAACATAAAAGGCACTAAAACAAGGAACAATAGAATGTGAGAGAATACGAGAAAAAGAAAGTGGTGAGTACGGCTACACCCCCGAAGATATAGACAATCAGGGAGAGGTTCTTCCAACAGAAGGCTTTTGTTTTGGATTTGGGTCTGCATTTGAACCTACAATAACAAATATTTGTGATCAATAATATTTTTGTTTTTATTGTCTGAATTCAAAACTACAAACTATTGGTTAAATGGCCTCACCGATCCGCATTGGCCAAACGTGGTGAGTACGGCTGCACTCCTGAAGACATGGTCAATCAAGGTGTGGTTCCTCGAACAGGAGTGAGTGGGTACTGGATTTGGTTCAGATGTGAAGAAAAATGAAAATCCGGATGCATAACTGAAAGAAGACAAGATTGTATAAACGATAGAAAAGTCCTTCTAAAATAATATCTGCAGGAGCCATACTTTCAATGACGACATATCCTTATCACATACATTCACTTCGTTTATTTAGCGTGCAATTTTTTCATACGGTCGGAAGGACAAGCATAAAAATAAATTTCATAATCATAATAATTCTTTCATCTTGCCGCCATTGAAACAAGTATATCTGTGTATTTATGCACACACGTTACGCACGGAATAGACAGCCTTTCTGATCTGAAGTCATTTTTCGTAACGAAAGAAAAGCTATTCATTTTTATCGGCGCCATCTTTTTATCCCACTACTCTTACCTTAGTAATTCTTTTACAGTTCATAGTTCCTTTAAAACGTTTTCCTTGGCCTTTTCGCTTTTTTTTATATTTGCTTTAAGTTTTCTATTTTCTCTATTTTCTCTCGGTGGCTGAATATACCGTCAAACATTCATCATCTTTAAACATTATCGCCTTGAGCATCAAAGGAATCATTATATTGTTGCCAGTTGATGTTCGCATTTATCTCAGCAATGTGTGATGAATGAGATGGACGCAAGTACTAGAAAATATGAGAGATTTTGTCTCGAACTAAATCACTTTCCTTTTTTCTTCGGCTCCAGTTCAAAATTCTGAATTGAGCAAAGTCACTCAATTGAGTGAAAGAGGTATCTAGTTTCAAGCAGAGTTGATGAAGGGCTTTCCATTTGACTAAAGCGTGGGCTCACGCTTGTTCAGAATTGTCTCCCCAATTGTCGTTAAAATACTAGTTTACAAAACGATACACTTTGACGATGGTCAGATGACCCGCCTAAAATTAAATCTATATCTGCAATCGGGTTCAGTATATTCATTCATAGTGGTATTTGTTTCAGGTTGTTATTATAAAAGAAAAGTCTTAATTTTATTATATTAATATAATCTGTCATTGCTGTCCATAAAGATAACGGAATTTGATTGATGAATTGGTTGATTTGTTTTAAAGCTTATGAATTTAAAGTCGGAACATTGTTTCTTATTGAAAATAAGGACGAGAGTTGACTTTGTTTAATTTCTGTTGAAACGTGATTTTTGTAGGCCTTTTTTTCGCTTACTTTTGCTAATGAGTCGTGTTTCTTAATCTGTTTTGTGGTTTATAGATTCTCTTTCTTTCTATAAAAAAAGAAAACGGTTTGCTGCTTCTTCTTTTAGCAAAAGACGGTTTCT
This sequence comes from Acanthosepion pharaonis, assembly GCA_903632075.3. NCBI lineage: Eukaryota > Metazoa > Mollusca > Cephalopoda > Sepiida > Sepiidae > Acanthosepion > Acanthosepion pharaonis. Next base: position 1,961,378 of record CAHIKZ030000879.1, read on the forward strand.
TTTTGCCATTAGACTTATTGTCGCATAACTTAATAATAATCAAACTGTTCTCTGCAAATTACAAACACACAAAAAAATATCTAAAAAATGATTTAAAATGTAAAATTCCAAACAAGTAAATCAAAAATTAGTTTTTTTTTCCAGAGCTCTTTTCTCAGCGCGAATAAGACATCGAGTCAAAACATCGGGACTGCACATATTATATAGGGTAACTGAAAGTAACTCCCTATTTTATGTATGGTGGACTCTCCCGTCTTGTAAAAATTATAGTTAGACGAGAGAGTCCATCATACATGAAAGAGGGAGTTACTTTTCAATCACCCTGTATATTACATTTAAACAATTTCCAAGGGTTCAGATAACGCCTATCGCATCTCAATAAGTTATTATTATTATTATTATTTAATAAGGTTAGGGCACAAAGTCAAATATATGTTGTACCAAATTGAGATCGGACTCGCTGTGAATCCATCTTGTTAACCACTAAACTACGAGGAGGGCCCATCTTCATCAGCTAGTATTCACGTCGACTCTGATGAAGGTGATACAACTGTATTATGGCAAGGCTAATATTAGCCGTTTCCTCATAAGGAAACATTTGACATTCATTGACCAAGCAGTGAATACTGCTGTCGGTTGAAATTTATAAAATCTTTCTCATAAAACTATCTTGCAGGAAAATGAATTTCTCAAGTCCAGTAGCTGTTATCGCTCTTTAAAGTACTGATGATATTTTCTATCGTAACCTTTTATATAAAATAGTGTAGAATGTCGGTATATTGATTTTGTCATTGTTTTCTCTTCCAGTTACATGTGCTATCCATTTTGGCTGTTGAAAGTCCTCAAGTGATATAGTTTCTGTTATTTGCTACAGTTCTGTGTTTGGGATTCTGTAGTTCTAGAGGACGAGGTTTCAAAAACGATGGTCTTCGCTATGACCTACAGGCTTCGCTTGCTCGAAGCCACTTTTAACCTTTGATCTGAGAAAGTGGTTGTAAACAGCTGAGAGTTGAGATATTTCTTAACGGGTCTGGTGCCATGCACGACGCCCATGTGAAAATCTCGATCTGACGAGGCTATTTAAGAACATGACCCGCGAAAGCTTATAGAAATGCGTTCTCATTATTCTGAACCCTGACGAATCATATGCCATCCCGATGTGGTAGAAATTTATCAAGATAACAAAACAAAATATATTTTAAGCTAGAAAATGAATTATAAATACCGTAGAAATTGTTTTGTGTTTCGTGCATGCATAACTGCATTTTCCCGAAAGACAGCAAAGCAGACAGTTATTACTGTAATAAAAAAAAATCTTATTGTAAAGTATCTGTGTGCTTTGCTATGTTCATCAAAGAAGACGATATAGACCTGGAAAGCAAGACCCCGGCCGAACGGGACGGCTACGAAGCCGATGATGACGACATCACAGCCATGACTAACTGTCATGATATGTGCCCTGAGATTACCACGGAAGACTACGATGGATTCGACGATGATGACTTCTTCGACTACGAAGGTATTTTTACGGGAAGTGGATACCTCAATTTCATCTCAAGGTCAAACAATGGCTAAAAAAAAAGAAAATAATAATAATAATATAAGCATATAAACGCGCACGCATACACATATATGTATATATATATAAATTGAAATATATATGTATATGGGTGGAAATTATTTGTTGTACTACTTTGTTTCATGGAGGATGAAGGTAGATAATGACTGAATTGAGTGATATATACTAAAATGAAAGAATTAATACATTTACACTGACGTGCCAAAAGACATTGAATAGCAGTATGTAAAGATAATGGTTGGTGGTGCGACCATACTTTGATGTCATAGAAATGCCCAGACCTATATCAGTTGTACTGATATCTATTACGTCAGTGTGAACATTGTCTAGCGTAAATTATCGAAGTTTGAATATGTGTACCAGACTAATGTGTTTTTCTATTTCTAAACTCGCGGTAACCTTTAATATATCGTAGGTGTTACATATTTACCGGAAATAGTTTATAGAAGACATGACCCTTATAAGCGACACCGTAGTGGTCGACCACGAGCACTGAATAAGGTCTATGTACCCCAACAACGATAGGTCACACAAGCACGATAATGCCGACCAATAGTGTTGAGTCTAATCGAGCATTTATGACGCATACACAGGATCCTACCAATACAATTATCAGGAAGCTCTAGACAACTGTCGAGGCAGCATGGCTCAGCATCTTTGCAGGGGTAATCTTATTACTTGAGCAATCAATGGCACTGGGCCGCTGCAGTTTGCCGGGCAAAAAAGGAATCTACAAAATAGGAAACGCCTATACTATGAGTTTAGTACGTAAATAAATAAGGAAGATTCTTTTCATTAAAAGCAGGCATAAATAGTTATGAAGATACTGTTTAATTGTACATTAGTACAGTCTAAATTAAATTTTTTATGTCTGTAAAATAGATTTTTGTAGCATTAACAATAAGGATTAAGTTATCGATTATTACAAAAATGATTACAGTTGAGTGCTTGTAAATATCTAAAAACGATTCAATATACAATATTACATTAGAATATAAACAAAACAGACAGTTTTATCTGCTTAAACACAGGTTTAATTTTTTCTATAATTTAACCTAATTAAGTAAGGTGTCTTGTATAATTTAAAATTATCGCCAGTACGTCATACAAAACTGCTCATTTGAACATTTTTATACCAATGAGATTTCCATGAAAAAAAATATATTCGAATTACCCTTTTAGGCCACTATAGAATAGTTGGTATTGCAAAAGATTTTTTTTCTAAATATTCTGAAGATTTACAGAATATATCAACATATCAAACAAAGTAAATGATAATACATTTTAAATAAAAAATGTTTTGGAGACAAAAACGCATCCCTTATCGATTGGCGAATGCTAATCATATCAGACAAAATTGTGCAGTAATATTTTCATATTAAAACCCAATTATTAACTATCTTATTTATTTATTGTTGCACCTACTAAAAAAAAAAAATAAAAAAAAATAACACGCCTGTCTTATTCAAAAGGTATTGAAGCACCTAAAACCAAACGCTTAAAAACTCAAAACTCGGCTCGACGTATCTCTCTCGAGCTGGTGTTTTCAAATAACTGACGAGATCATTTGGCGTAACTAAATTCCTTTTTGTGGGCAGATCTAAAGGAATTGGTCTACTGCATAAAATCATCTATCATTCAAGAGATCAAAAAACTATATTGTCAGTGTACAAGCGCTCAGAAGATTGTACAATGCGCTAATAAAATTATAAAGTAAATGTGCAACTGCTAAAAGGTTATATAGTTAGTGTGCAAGCGCTCAGAGAATTATATAGCCAGTACGCAAGCGCTAAAAATATATAGTCAGTGTGAACGTTCTCAGAGAATGTCATAGTCACTCTGAAAACTCTAAGAAAGTTATATAGTCACTGTGCAAGCGCACAGAAAATTGTCCAGGGGGATGCAAAAATAGCTATACATTAAAAAAATGCACACAAAACGTGTTGTATTGATTATATAAAACAATACTGGTATGATACTTACCGTATACCTACTTTTGCAGTTCCTTTATAATCAATGAACAAGCCCTCAGGAAATTGTGTAGTCAGTGTACAAGTGATCAGAAAATTATATAGTCAGTGTGCAAGAGCTCAAGAAATTTGTATAAGCAGAGTACAAGCATCCAGATAATTACATAGTACGTTCAGAAAATTATATAGTCAGTGTACAAGCACTTAGAAAATTATATAATCAGTGTACAGGCACTTGGAAAATTATATATTCAGTGTGCAAGAGGTCAAGAAATTTGTATAATCAGTGTGCAAGCATCCAGATAATTGCATAGTGCGTTCAGAAAATTATATAGTCAGTGTACAAGCACTTAGAAAATTATATAGTCATTGTGCAAGAGGTCAAGAAATTTGTATAATCAGTGTACAAGCATCCAGATAATTGCATAGTGCGTTCAGAAAATTATATAGTCAGTGTACAAGCACTTAGAAAATTATATAGTCAGTATACAAGAATTCAGAAAGGAGAAGTGAAAAAACGAAAGTATCTTTGTCCTCCATGTCAAAGCAGTTTTATTTTCTGGCATTGTTGGGCTTTAATAGGGCTGAAGGCGGCGGTAATTGGTGATTTATCTTGTCACTTTCAATTCTTGCTCTAATCCACAATCAATGCGAGCGTATTGGTTTACAAAAAGTGGAAAAAAGCACCAATCAAAAAAAAAAGAAAGAAAAAAATAGAATAAATTAATAAAATTCTAACTAAACTTGAAAAGTATTCCCAATATCACTGAAGACATGTAATACAACATGTCTATATAAAATGTAATACATGTAATACAAAATGTCTATATAAAATGTAATACAAAATGTAATACGAAAAAGATATTGAGCCTTTTACTTGGCAAATTCAGCCCTGCTTCTATAGTTGAAATCTTTATATGCGAAATAAGCATACGTGCTATATTTCAATAATGTTTACAATTTTCTTCACACGCGCATGCATTAAAGTCTTTGTCGTAAATATTTGATTTCTTTTTCAGCCATATTGGTCTTATGGAAGAGTCGAGTTCATAATATGTGTATAAAATCATTTAACATAAGAGTTATCGTATCTATAAAATTCTTACCGTTATGGTAATAGTAATGGTAACAATATTCGTTTCCTTCTAAGGAAACATTATAAGGAAACATAGGAGTCATTGTATATATAAAACATTTGCTATAAGAATTAAGGAATTTATAAATCTGTTATCGTTATGGCAATGGTAACAATATCCGTTTCCTCCTAAGGAAACATTATAAGGAAACATAGGAGTCATTGTATATATAAAACATTTGCTATAAGAATTAAAGTATTTATAAATCTGTTATCGTTATGACAATGGTAACAATATCCGTTTCCTCCTAAGGAAACATTATAAGGAAACATAAGAGTCATTGTATGTATAAAACATTTGCTATAAGAATTAAAGTATTTATAAATCTGTTATCGTTATGGCAATGGTAATATTATCCGTTTCCTCCTAAGGAAACGCTTTTAAAGAAATTAATTTATAATTTCGTTTTTTTTTTTTTTTAATTTTTCTAAAATTGAACATATTTTTCATATTAACCTTTCATTTTTGTAAAAGGATTTTGTACTAATTTAGCCTAAAATCATTCGCTCGCTCGCTCCCCTACCAAAATGGCTGCTGTAATTTTTTTTTTTAAATCCAAGATGTCGGTATCAAGGATCTTCTTATTACCCTTTCAAAATTCAATATATTTTTCTGCTTCTGATCATTTTTTTTCTTCTTTTTTTTTTTTTTACATTTGTTTTAATCATTATGTGCGCGCGTGTGGGTTTGTGCAATTTTTTTTTTTTGCTTGCTTTTCGTTTATAAAACTTTCTTTTCTAGGTTGAGTGGTCGCCGCGCAACACGAAGCCGCCGTTTCGAGCAAGCTGCGTTCAATGCTACTCTTTCTATTTTTATTTTTTTTAAATTTACAAGAAAAAAAAATTATTTTATGGCCAGTGGAGATTTCTATGATACATCATCGTCCGTACCTACCTTTTTTGCATTTTTCCCCCTTTTCAACATTTCACCCTCATTTTTTTGTTCCTCCTGAATTTTCATTTACCTTCACACTTGACATTTTATGACGGTCATTCTTCTTTCCAGATTATTTTGGCGGGAATTAATCCACAACACATTACTTTAATACATTTAGCATGCAGTATTATTAAGATGTATGCCTGTTCAACGTATTATCTCTATAAATCTGACTAAGGCTATTCTTTTGTTATTTATATTAAAAATAATTTTGGACTATATTTTCTTAAAATGAATTCATATGATTTGAATCACAGAATTGTTGCTAGAATTCTTCCTTTTCTTTTTGTCTATTTTGAATTGAAACTAATTTGTTAAATTTCTAATTACTTATTGTACTATCTGCGTGTATGAAAGAAATTTTTGTAGGGGGTAGAAATTTGTTGTATTCCTGTACTATCTTTATATATATATATATATATATATATATATATATATATATATATATATATATATATATATGTGTGTGTGTGTGTGTGTGTGTTGTGTGTGTGTGTTTGGAGGGAGATAGGTTGGTGTATACAAAGTTGTATCGAAAAGTTCCCGGACTTGAATCTCCTGGCTGACTCCATAACATATTCCGTCTCCATGAAACATGGGATGGATTGTTTCCCGACCTTTTTTTCTCGTAAATGAGTTCACGTCTCTTCCTGACGTCATTTTCTGACGTTTTCCCGTCGAGTTGTCGTTCTTAACGGTCGTCATATTGAACGGACACTCGACCAACTTTGAAAAGTTCGTGCCATCAATAATAATAATAATAATAATAATAATGATAATAATAATAATCTCTGTTTCACTGAGAGAATGCGCTAAAAAAAGGAAAGAAAAACACTCACAAAGCATTTCTGCCGAGCTATCTGCGAAATTTGAAGCAGGCATATGACGCAGACAGGTAAAGATTGCAGAACCGTTACAATACAAAGATAGGCAGAAGTCTATTTATAGACTGACCCAGAAATAAAAAGCATTCTCACTGAACATTATTATCCGTTTTTTTTTATTGATTCGTTTTCTATAGCTTGTCAATTCTTTACAGGTTATTTAAAGACAGAAAATATTTTTAAATTGTAAGATTTTTTTTGTTTGAGGTATTAATGGTTCAGTTATACAAGTCTTACTAATTAGCACATAATTGCGAGGAAGAAAAAGACTCATATCTTTCCCAAGGCTATTTGCTTGTATGTGAATATAACTAAGCCAACGGAAATTCGAACTCGGTTCTCCGATTAACAGTTCCAAACAATTATCAATTACACCACCTGCACATCCAAACTTACAGCACCTGTCTTTCTCAAGTGGTCACCCATCTAGGTACTAATCAGACGTTGCTCAACTTCACTGATCGTACAGGAACCATTTTTCAACATGATGCTGCCTTAGGTCTTACAATCCGGGAACTTTGCGATATTACATCATATATATATATATATATATATATATATATATATATATATATATATATATATATATATATATATATATATATATAGTGTATTTTATGCAAGTTTCGTTAAAAATTTTCATGCCAACCATTTGGACAATTTCTACATAATTTACGTCGAGAAAAGAAAATTATAAGAACGTAAGAAAATTAAATAAAAACTTAGCTGTATACCTTGTTAGGCGTTTTTAATGAAACTTGTATAAAAGAGGGATTGCTGCCCAAATACACAATTATACGTACATATATATATATATATATATATATGTGTGTGTGTGTGTGTGTGTGTGTGTGTATTATATAAAAATAAGATTACTTAACTTTAACTTTAAATATCAATTTTTGTTTTCCCCGAATTAGAAGTTTCTTGTTAATCCATTCTTCAAGGGGTTCTGTTTTTTTTTTATATAATATTAATGCTCTATTTTTAATATTATCTTAATATTTTAATATTGAGCACAATTTACAAAAATATCTGGTGTTTCTTAAATTATATATATATATATATATATATATATATATATATACACGTTGTTTTTGTATGTATGTGACTTTTGTGTATGTATGTGACGTATGTTTATGTCTGTGCGTGTGCATATAAACTACGTATGTTGTTACATAATTTATTAATTCAGTAATGATCTTAATGTTTCATTTGACATATTTGTAATATTTTACCATGAAACATTACTAATCTAATGTTTATTGTTTCTTTTCATTTCGTCTCGCAGGAAGAGATAAGGTAAGTCAACTACGTTTTATTCTTTATTTCATTTTATTTCTCGTTAAATTCCGTTTACTCGATTCTACGTTGCGTAAAAAATAAAGGCGGTTTGTATTCTTGCAAGGATTCCATTGAGGTCAGCGGCTAACCACGTTCAGATATCGCGTGTCTTAAATAAATTCCACCCACCTAGCGAGTTTAAAAAAAAAAAATACACTGATAAAAACGATTTTATGGCATACAGCAAAACAAACCCAGCAATGATTCATCCTTAATTGGACAATGGAATCATTTACAAGGGAGTTAACTCTGTCGATACCCAATGATAAATAGCAAGTATTTTTGTTGTGTGTCGTGTCCCTTCATCACGTTTGATGATCATGGCTCTCCAGATTTCCTGTCTTCTGTCGTTCTTGCTTTCACTCTATCCTGTTCAAGTCTAGGGTGAATCATTATCTTCCTCACATGTCTTCATAAACCGTGGTTTTTATTCTATAATCCTCTACCTCGAGTAGCTCTTGGGGCTTGTACATAGTGGACATTATTGAAAAAAAAAACTCTCCTAATCCCTGTTCTGTCATTCATTGTTTCCTTCTCTTTCTCTTACTTTTAATGTTCTGTGAGTATCAAATTTTCCAAGCCCCCTTTCTTCAATTTGTGCCGTAGAAATTTCATCTGTTACTTCCCGGTATTACATATAAATTCCCTTTTTACCATTTTCTCGAAAACTTCGTCGTTACTCGCATGTTCAACCCATCGTATTCTCCCCATCCTTCTGTAGAATCACATTTCTGTTGCTTCAGCTCTCTTATTCATCTGTGAGGAGATTGTCCCGTCTTCACTGCTCTATAGGAGGACTGATATTCAGAGTCGGCGCTAGGGTTTCAGGTGCCAGCACTGAAACTTTGATACGGGCCCTCACCTCTCTACTACATGTCGATTTCAAAGTTTCCCAACTTGGGAAGGGGGCACACATTTAAATTACCAAAAATCAGGGAAATCCAATTTAAATAAAAAAATTTAGTACATAGTCATTAATTATTTACTTTTATAATGAATAGGTCTTTTTTTTATTTTAAAAAATCTGAGAAAATGTTATTCTTTTTGTAATTTTGTATTTTCATGACTAAATTTTACTCGAAAAAAGTGTTTAAGTCGCAAATTTGTACATTTCCATAAAGATTAATGGCCAACGCAGCTCCGCCGAAAAATGTTTTACAAAGATTCCAACACAACACAAACGGGATTGTCTTTAAAAAAAATTGTTTTAAAAACAGTATTTCAGTTTTGGGGAAAACTTTTCCTGTGTTGAAATCTTTTATGTTTTAAGCGATCATTTTCTCGGTTTTATCTTTCTAGAAATGTAAAAAATAGGGACTAGAAATTTTATTTTAATTACTAGCTGTGGACTGCCTGTTAGTATTACTATAAGTAAAAAAAAAAAAAATCAAAGATCCTCCTTAGTGTATGATCTCGGAATAAAAAATGATTTTCTCGAGATATATTACCCTCTTAATTGATTTAAAAGAATTGTTAAGAAAAAAATTACAATTTAAAAAAAAAAGCACTACTGAAATTTGCACTTCCGCTCCCCGTCTCCAGTAGGCATAGGGCCCCCACGCAGTTGAGAGGTTCAGGGTAGTAGGCACCTGCCCAGTCGATTATTATAGTTGATGATTGACAATATAACCAAAAAACAAAAAAACAAAAAAACGCTGCTGAAACTATCCCTTTTGGAGCTGCAACCTCGTTGAGGTTCCTGCGTAGTACGCACTCCACCGGCTATGTAGACACGATGAATATTATTAGTTGATGACCAACAATGTAACCTCAGTTTAAAACTAATTTTAAACGGCCATAAAAAAATGGGGCCACAAAAAACGCCCTCCTCACTCAGTTGGGAGTAAGAAGAGCTGATAATGTGCAACAGTTTAGTAATCTTTTCTCTGGTTTTGTTTCTAACGGAATTTTCTGTTTTTAATACTTTGCGTAAGTTTTGGAAAGACATTTTCGCTATTTTAATGCGGCTTTGGGATTTCAATGTCCCACTTTTTGTCCTCTGTTAAAACACTTCCTAGATATCAAAATTTTTGTAATTGTTTTATTTTGGTATCTCCAATTTGTAATTTTGAGGTTGCTGAGAGTTGAAGAAAATGATAGGGTAAAAAGGACAATAGCAAAAAGACCGAAGATGGCGATGTAAATACATTTAGAATTTTGAAAATCCTACTTTATATGAAGTCAATAAGACAAACATTGTTAAGAGTTACAAAGGAAATAAGGGGGACACGGCACATGGAAGAGGTAGTATTGAATACCACATCATGTCACGAGTCCTGTAACTCATTGGACTCGTAGGGGCATCATGTAACAGTGGAGTCGTGTCTCGTGCGTGTTAACCTAAAGAAACCCATCCCTCTTCGGGTTTGAGATGAACTCAGAGTTTTCTTTCGAGTAGATCGGCTGCCATTTCAAGGCTCGAGAACCCACTCAACCCTGTTATTTAACCCATAGCTGGTGGGGTGGGGAGAAGAAATGTATCTATAACATTCCTAAACGATAGTTGTGCGAAACTGAACGTAAAGAAAATGGCAAGAATTTAAACAAAAACTTCTCTTTGGAGCTCGTTAACCATTACACTTCCAGCCCCCTCCCCAACCAAGAATTGAATACAAAGAAATTGGTTAAATAATTTTTGTTTATTATAGCAGTATAATGTAATTTCAAAATTACTTATAACACTACTCGACATTTTATCAGACTATAATATAATTCTAAAATTACTTATAATATTACTCGAATTTTTTTTAAAGGTCTATAATCTAATTTAAAAATTTCTTATAACATTAGGTGGTATTTTATTATAGGAGCTTAACATAATGTAATATAATTTTTAATCCAGGATTTCCCCTTTTGATCCTTATTAAATTGTATCCTCGTCAGCGCATCGACATGTGGTATTGTATTTCCTCTTACGTACTCAATATCAAAATCATAAGTCATTAATTTTATAGCCCCACTTAGAATCCTGTAAGGGAGTAACTTTTGATAACTCCTTTCTAGGATTAAAAATAACCTCTAGAGGTTTATGATACGAGTTTAATAGGAATTCTTTACCTAATAAAAATTGTCAAGCTCTGTTTATGTCCCTGATAAAGGCCAATTCCTCTTTTCCAATATTTGAATAATTTATTTCTGCTGCCATCAATCTTCTTGAAATGTACATTATCAAATGCGATAAAATTGCTGATACAACTCGCTGTCAACGTAACCTCCTTTCTGGGATCGAAGATTTTTACAGTAGGTTTATCTCTTTTAAATTACTTATAAATTATTTATAACATTACGTAGTATTTTATTATAGGATTATAATATTTTTACAAAATTACTTATAAAATTAATTTTACGATATTTGTAAAATATATATGCAGAAGTATCTTTTTTAATTCATAATAATTTTAATTTAGAATTTAATGATTCTATCGTCTTCCTATTTCTTTCAATCTAGACAAAGTGTGTTTGTGTTTGTGTCTGAGTGAGTGAGTGAGTGAGTGAGTGGGTTAGTTTTTTTGCAGATTCACTCCCTAGCATATGGGCATAATGTAATCAGAGGGAACGTGCGTGGTCTTCATCAGCCGCAAAGATAGAAATGAATGATTAGGAAAACGATATTCATTACATGTTGAATAAATACATAAATGAAAACTGAAATAGTTTTTTCAGCATATCTAAAACCTTGGCTCTCTGCCATTAAACACCTAACAGATCTGACAGGAAACAAAGTAATTCTCCAGGTAATATAATGTTCATATATCGGCAAAGTTATTTTACCTTCTTTTTTTCTTTCTTTTTTTCTACTTTTTTTCTTTTCTTTATTCTACTTTTTCCTTTCTTCTTTCTTTTTTCTATCTTCTAGTTTTCGTCCATTTTTTTCTTTATTTTCCCTTCCCTTCCCTCCCTTCCTTCCTTCCTTCCTTCCTTCCTTCCTTCCTTCCTTCCTTCCTTCCTTCCTTCCTTCCTTCCTTCCTTCCTTCCTTCCTTCCTTTTTGTTTGTGTCTGTCTGCCTTACTTTATTTTTTCCTTCTTTCGTATTTCTTTCGTTTCTTTTTCTCTTTTTTTCATTTATTTCTTCTTTCGTTGTTTTTTCTTTTCTTTCTTTCATTTACTTATTTTACATTTCTTTTTGGATTTTCTTTCTTTCATTTCTTTGTTTTATCTTTTCTTTTTTTTTATTCCATTTCCATCTTCTTTCGTTTCTTTTTTCTTTTCTTTCATTTCCTTTCGTTCTGTATTTATTTACTTCTTCCTTCTTCCTTTCTTTCTTTCTCCTTTTTCTTTCTTTCTTTTTTAATTCTTTCTTTCTTCTTTTCTTCCTCCCTTTCTTTTTCCTTCTACCTCACATTTTTCTTTCTTTCTTTCTTTCTTTCTTTCTTTCTTTCTTTCTTTCTTTCTTTCTTGCTTTCTTTCTTTCTTTCTTTGCTCCTTCCTTCCTTCTTTCTTTCTTTCTTTCTTTTTTCTTTCTTTGCTCCTTCTTTCTTTCTTTCTTTCTTTCTTTCTTTCTTTCTTTCTTTCTTTCTTTATCTGCTCTACCCTTCCTGCCATTCTTTCTTTCTTTCTTTCTTTCTTTCTTTCTTTCTTTCTTTCTTTCTTTCTTTCTTTCTTTCTCAAAGGTTTCTTTCTTTCTTTCTTGCCTTCCCTCCTTCCTTCGTTTCTTTCTTTCTTCGCGCTTTCCTTTATTTCTATTTCTTTCTACCCCCTATCTTTCTTTCTTTCTTTCTTTCTTTCTTTCTTTCTTTCTTTCTTTCTTTCTTTCTTTCTGTATTTGTCCTTCCTTCCTTTGAACGCATTATCGTCACATCTGTTTATCCGTCAATTTTAAGCAAGAATCCCCACTCACAAGATAAATGCTTATACTGGAAATATCTTGCGTAAATACATTTAAACAATGGGAGATAAGCTGCGATGCCATATTCTTCATGGTTTTGGACCACAGCCATCGAGTGTTCATCTCACTATTGTCTACTGAAGCCAGACAAACAGCAGAATATTTTATTACTGTCAAAATTATTTTGGGCATCATCGAAACTCTTATCAAATTTTCATTTATTTGTTGAAATTTTCGATAGATTTAATAATCTGCCATAGAGTAGGATTTTAAAAAAAAATTCCTTCAGAAATTAACCGGATATGACAGAATTCTGAAAATTTCTTGCCTTGACAAAAAAAAAAAATCAAAAATAAAAACAAAAAAAAACTTCCAACTTAAAATTTGATAATTTGGTCAGATTTGGGAAAGTGTATTTTCAGCACTTTTCATATAATCTCTTTATTTCTATTTTATCTTAGAAAGAAAATGCATCATAATATGATTCTGCCTGTTCCATATTTCCTTAGATATCGCTTACGTTACACCCTGCCATTACATCAGATAACCAATGGACCATTCTTGCTTGATTGCGAGGATAGATGGAAGAAAATATATATCAAAGGCGCTGTTTAGATTTAGAGAAAGAAAGAATGAATGAAAAAAAGAAAGTAGAAAGCAGAAGATAATGCACTCATGTGTTTAACGTCTGCTTCAGTGAAATAGAAAATCTTGCCAATCTTTTTATTTGTACTCCCTTACTTCTTTAAGTAACGCCTTTAATGCGTATTTATTCATGATTGTTATTGTAACATTTTGCTAAATTTGTTAAGCTCAAATAATTTACTGGGCAACAGGGGAATTTCCAGGAGTATTTTATACTCGTGGAACTCGTAAAGAGCTTATACAATAATTAACCGTAATAATTAAGATACCAATAATCTGCAGTAAGTCGCGACAAGAACAGCTAAGTAGATAAGACCAAAGAAGCTGGCATGCGTGAAGATTACAGATTTTACTCAATAATCTCTTTCGGCTATATATTTAGACATTTTCAAGTTTGAAATATATTAACTGTTAACTAGAAATAGATTGTTGTATGTATATAATTATACAATGTTTCATTTTTAAAAACACGGTCAAGATATTGTGTCCATGTTCATAGTTGATATTATTGACTTTTTTATTTTATTAATAAGGCTTCCATTATTTTTAGCCTGTTTTTACATGTAGATGATACTATTATATTTGTATTATCAACAAATGCTACGAATAGGGCCCAGTAGGTCTTCATGAGTATTTAAATGAGACCTAATTGAGCAATGGTCAGAAAGATTTAGTGTGAGTTTACTTGTCAAACATATTGTAGTGTGGTCTATATCATTGTTTACGAATTTTGATCAGGTACACAATTCTTTAATGGACAATTAAATTCGTAAATAATCTTTGTTCTATTATTTTTTATTCTAAGAGGTGGATTAATATTTTTATGTATAAGTTTGGCGGTTTTAAATTTTTTTGTAATAAATAATTAGTCTAATTTTTTGCCCTTATCTACTCGTGTTGTTCATTTTTTATAACGTTCTTAAGTCTGGTTTCATTTTGTTTGTAATTTTCATTCATCTGATTTTTATAAAAAAAATATTAATGCTATTGTTTAATCAAGTCACCTTCGCCAGTTACTTCTGCCTCGATAATAAGCTTGATCAGTTCGATAAGGTCAAATTAGCGTCTGATCTAAAAAATGACCTTCAGTCTGCTTTTAACTCTGGCAAGGATTGGCACGTTAATTTTAACACCGCCAAAACCGAAACTTCTCTCTATTAATAATTTAAGAGACCCATTTCTGCCTTCCATCAACATGGCAGATGCTAACCTCCAGGAGAGTGACTCTTTACGCCTTCTCGGGCTAACATTCTCGGCTGACATGAATTGGAAAGTCTATATTGAATCAATTGCTAGGTCTGTTGCTAAAAAAGTTGGTTCACTGTGTCGTGTGAGACAATCTTTCTCTGCAGAATCTATCTTACATATCTATAAGTCTACTGTTCGTCCATATTGCTGCTACATATGGTCCGGTGTCCTTGCTATTTATCTATTTATCTAGAGCTCCTTGATAAAATCCAAAAAAGAATCAGCAATATTATTGACCCTGACCTGGCGTCTCGGCTTCAGTCACTTCTCCACCGCCATGAGGTTGCGTTCCTTTGCCTTTTCTATAAATATTTTTATGGTGATTATTTTGATGAGCTCTTCACCATAGTACCCAAACTTTATGAATTTAAGCGCAGCACTAGATTGGCGGTAAGGTCTCACCAATTCACAGTTGAATTGGCTAGATGTAACCTTAAGTTCAATGCTAACAGTTTGTTTTCTTGTACTTCTCGCTTGTTGAATTCTCTTCCGACTCCATGATTTTCAGCCAACTTTGATCTTCAAAAATTTAAATGTGAGGCCAATTGTTATCTACTGTCTTTGTGATTACTCTTCTATTGTTCTCGATTCTTAAAATGTTTCTTATTCTTTCACACTCAGTAACCCCTTGCATCTTAGTGGCTTTACTGCCAAGCATGGGGTGATGTGATTAAAAAATAAAGTATTAAAATTGATTCAAAGGTTTAAATTATTTTATTAAAAGCCCATTTTCCTCATTAGCCGTCACAATTTTCGGCTGCCTCTTTTTGATTCTACAAGTGGACTCTTTGTTTCCATTTTCCTTAAAATTTCCTCAGATGTTCCCTGATTGAACACACCAGATGCAGCAGTCAGTTCTATTCTAATAGATGCTTTTCTTGTACTTCTTGTCTGTGGATCATCCTTCTGATCAACAATCTTCAATAGATTTAAATGCAATGTCAGACGCCATCGTCTGTCTTCTTTTTATTGTCTTTTCTCTTCACTTCTCATCTTCTCATTCAGTTTCAGTCCCAGTAACTCCTTGCGTCCTAGTGGCAATATTGTCTTGCTTGGGATAAAATGATTAAAAAAAATTGCTGAAGATGAGAAAACACGCTGGTATGCAGTGTGCTTTCAAGTCGAAACAGCTGTTATTATGATTTGAGGAGCCTAGCATTAGCTGTGGTTCGTATCTCGTCATGACTTGTCTCAGTAGGCGTAAAACGAAAACAATTTCTCAACAGGACTTGTGGCAGCGAAGTTAAAAATAAGACGGGCCAACGATGCTGCGCAACAGACATGGCGATAAATTTTAAAAGAGTGAATTTATTCCGTTTGGCATTTCCCTGTGATCCGGTTGCAACATTTTAACTACAGTCTCGCTTATATTACGGTTGATGATAAAAACAAGCCTTGCCGGAAACACACAAGCGTTGAGAAACACTGTGGGTGGAGACACACTGGAATGCGCATCAAATGAACCCGTCAATTTGTATGCCTTTTTTCTTTTTGTCTAATAAAAAAAAACGGCTCTTTAATCATTCGAACCTATTGAAATTTTAAAATGGTTCTATAGAGATTAAGTCTTTCAGGCTTAACGAATTCTGTAAATTTGAATCTGTAGAGATCTGTGAACTTCATATGAACAGAATGTTAGCTATGAACCCAATTCCTGAAAATTCCTTACTTCCGTTTGATGTATACGAGACGTCTTGAAAGATGAGGTATCTGTATGGTAAGTTAATTTGGAAGTCTTTATTCAGAAATAGTGGCCGTTTTTATCTCGGGTTTCTTTTGTTGTTTTTTTTTTTCTGTAAGAAAATACCACATGTTGAGGCATGTATTAACTTTGCCAAATTTCTCGCTTGTTATTATCCGTTTGAATTGTTTTTATTTTGAAAATAAGACTAAGGGTTTTGAAATTCAATCTCATTCCCAATTTGTTTCAAGAGCACTAAATCAATTCACTCAGGATATTTTTAATAATAATGGCTCCAGTAATGTATAAAATAATGTAGGATAGGCAATATTTAGCTTTTGTACCTACACGTGTAGGCACGGTGGAGTAATGGATAGCGGTTCGAATTCCAGTTGACTCCATTCAATTACATGCTAAGACCCTTGGGAAAAGTAGGAATCCTCTTCTCCCCACCAGCTATGGATAAATAGCAGGACAAACTGCGTTCTATAAGCCTTGAATGGCAACTGGTCTATCGCAGAAATATGGCAACCTACTGCGGGAAAAAATCTACCTCGTCAGTCATGTATCGAAAGATACATAATCGCCTAAGCGTGTATCACGCATGGCACATAAGTACAAAAAACAAAACAGTATGCCAAAAGGATATTTATTCACTTGATACCACTATTACTGTATGCCCTTTTGACACCTTCGGTTAAGTTTATTGTTTTAAAAAAACGAAATACATGTCATATATTTATGCAATTTTTTTGTTTTATAGTTCATTGATATTTTTATAAAAATTAGCAATAAAAAACATATTTTCATAGTAATTTATAAAAATCGTAAGTATATAAATATTGCAATGTAGTTGGTTTACATCTTTTAATAATTTTGTAATTTTTTATAGATTTTTCTGAATAAATGTTTTCTTTTCAAATGTATTTATTTATAAAACGGTAAATAATAAATCTTTATAAAACGATAAATAATAAATATAACATTGTATTTGCTTCACAATTTTTATAAACTTGACTATCGTCCGGTTCAAACTCTTTTGTCTTTTGAACAGGAGTAGACGTTTATCTCTTGTTTCCGGTTTGGGATTAAGTTTCCGGTTCCTTCTAAAGTCTTTCATTCTCTTTCACTTCCAATAGCAGCACCAACTGCATTTTAGTAACATTATTGCCTTGCTTGGGGTGAATTAATAAAAAAGGACATTGCCGAGGGAATTAAAAGTGAATACAATAATAGCGGTGTCAAAGAAATATAATTGTCCTTTCGAGATACCATATTTTTGGCAGACATGAAAGTTAAAAATTGCCAAAGGAGAAAAAAAAAGGGAAAAAAATAAATAAATCATAACATTTAATTGCTAAATTATACGATTTTTCAACAAGATTGTCTCTTGAAACCATTTAAATATAATTTAGGTAAATATTGTACGCTATGTTGTGAATAAATTAATTCATGGGATAGGTTTCAGCCTCTACCAATAAAAAGACTCAGATCAGGTCTAAAATAGAGATGTTGGGTACCTAGCCACATCGGCAGCTGCGGAATTAGAAAAGCTGACATAGCAGCAAAGAACCCCCCCCCCAAATGAAAATGTGAAAATCCCCTATACCGACTTCAAAGCATCTATAAACACATTCAAAACATGTGGTGTTATAGAACTACCAACTAAACAATAAATTTTTCCAAAATTAAACCCATTCTAAAAGAATGGTATCATGGCCTCAGACTTTATCGGAAGAAATAATTCGTTATATTAAGAATCTGAATTGGGTACACCTATATCACTTACTCTCTCATTTCTCCTAAAAACTGAACATCATCTTGAATGCACAGCATGTCAGGAGGTATATTATATAAAGTATATTCTCACCGATTTTAGTGACTTTTCACCTATACTTCAACAATTTTCTGACATGGTTAGTCTAGTCTTCAAGAAGACGTAAGGGGAGACTATCCTAGCCTAATTGAAAGAGACTGAAAATCATAACACTGTATAACTCTGTTCTAAAGGCATAACTATAATGATAGAACCAACGGCATAAAGGACTATTTACCGTCTAAAAAATCTTTTCGGCATTAAATAAGCGATAAAGAATGCTGTTAAAATAGGTCAGTCAATCAATTAATCAGTCAATCAATTCGATAACTTATGTTGCCTAGCAGCTTAATCCTTGATCGCACCGACTTGGTATAAGTCTGGGCATTTACATAATATCAAGATACGGTGGCGCTACCGACCATTATTCTTGTACTACTATCCCGAGACTTTTGGCACGTCAGTGTATATGAAATAGTAAAAAGAACACCGAACTTGAATATTTCAGTGAGAATTTATTACAGACTCGGTCCTTTTTTTCATTGTTGAATAACGTTAAAAGAAATCGCATACACAATTTGTTGATTGTTCGAAGTAAACGCTTATTTTTATCTTCTTTCTATTTTTAATCTGATATCGAAATAGAATAGGCCAGATTGTTTAATTTAACAACATATCAAGCGTGGTTGGGTTATTTACTGTACAATCAGCTTGTGAGCAAAACAAAACTTGCGAGTGATCTACTGCTCTGGACACCTAGCCATGGAGCAAGACGAGTTGGTCTCCCAGCAACCACCTATATTTGGCCAGCGAAGTTATGACACAGAATGCCTTCGTAATGATCTTTCCGAGCTTGGTGCAGAACCGTGATGGCTGGCGTTATAGACTCATCCATGTCCGAGCTAATTCGATCGAATAATATTAAATGGTGATACTTTGGTTGCAATCCTATTGACCTTCCGACCTTAATGCAGGACCGTGATGGCTGGCGTTATAGACTCATCCATGTCCGAGCTAGCTCAACCGAATAATAAATATCGGTATAATAAATACTGTAGAATGCGTTTTGCAGGACACTGCTGTCGAGCAAAACAAGAACTTGCGAGTGATCTACTGTTCTGGACACCTAGCTATGGAATAAGATGAGCTGATCGCCCAGCAACCACCTACATTGACCAGCGATGTTATGGCACAGAATGCCTCTTTAATGAACTTCCGACCTTGACGCAAGACCATCATGGTTGGCGTGAAAGATTCATGAATGTCCGAGCTAGCTCGACCGAATATATAAGTCTTATAGGACAATAATTATTTGATTGATTTATTTGTTTTACGGTTTATCAACCTTTTGCAGATATCTTAGTCAGAAAACAGTTTTTAGATTTTAAGAATTTTGGGCGAATAGTAATGAATTACTGATACAAAGCCTACTAATTAACCCATAGCTGGGGAGAGAAGAGGTGGATTCATACCTTCCCAAGGGCATTTGCGCATAAGTGAATATAACAAACCCGATTACTATTTTCAGTTCCGATTCATTATCCATTACACCACCCACACATCCAAGCTTACAGCACCTGGTATTCCCAAGTGGTCACCCGTATAGGTGCTGACCAGGCTCAACGTTGCTAAACTTCGGTGATCGTATGTATTTCAACGTGATTTGGTCGTAAGCCAAGCATAAAATCACGATAGATAGTTGTGGTCTATACTTGAGTCAAAATTAAACATAGGATCAGGCTATACTCGAATATGCATATACTTACCTGGCACATGTCAGAGAGTATCCCCCAGACGAGGCTATGCCCGAAGGGCAAAGTCTCGACTCGGGAAACTGACTCCGTTTTTACGTGGTCTATAGGGAATTTTTGCCCGAGCCTACGGGCTCGGATATCCCACTTTAAAACTCGGGCCTGTGCCACATCTTGCTGCGTGGGGCAGCGGGTAAATAATTATACTCAGATATGCAGGCCTCTACCCGAGACTCGATTCTATACTTGCTGGCTTTGAGGGCACCTAGACCAACCCTTATGACTCCTGAGTTTCTGAAACGAGTACAAAATTTACTTTGTTATTTGATAGGGTTTAGCTTTTGTAAGTCATTTTTCGCTATCCCAACACGCCTTCGGATTTCAGTGTCGCACTTTCCCTCCTCTGTTAAACACTTCCCAATATATTTAAATTTCGTTAGAAACAAGGAAAAGAGTACTGAACTGTTAGGTAATATTCATCTTCCTATATAGCAGTGGATGCTGGACATTCTCCTCACAGATGAAGAAGAGACTTGAAGTAACTGAAATGTGGTTCTACAGAACGATCCTGCGAATAACATGGGCCAAACATGTCAGCTACGGCGAGAAAATGGGAACAAAAAGGGAATTTATACTTAACTTCAAGAAGAGAGAGTTGAAATTTCTACGGCACATTATGAGGAAATAGGGTTTGTAAAATTTGATACTCCCGTGACAGATTGAAGGCAAAAGGGACAGAGGAAAACAGCGAATAACCTACATAGTGGACCTTGTGTAAATGAATCGCGGAATATGTTTTATGTGATTTAACAAAAAGAGAAAATTTATTAAGAGCTACAAATAGAAGGAAGTTGTGGAGAACCATGATTGCCCACGTCCTGAAGGTACACGACACATAGAAGAATTAGATCTGTTAGATTGTTCACTGAACATATTGTGCTCATTAGCATTAAACTCCTCTAACGTCTGGTATTCAAATCACATACTATGTTTGGTTCTCTTGTTATATGTTTAGAGATTCTTGATCCAAAGAAGAAACCGTAATATTATTGACCCTGATCTGGCATCTCGGCTTCAGTCACTTTCCAAACGCTGTAATCAAGCTTCCCCGTACCTTTTTTTTTTTATAAATACTTTCATGGTAATTCTTCTCAAGAACTTTACGCTATTTTGTTTATTTTCTTGTAAATAGTTTTGTTTCATATTTGTAAATATTCATTGGGGTTTAGTTTTTTATATTGTTATTGCATCTCCCACCCCGCCACAGACATGAATTGTGCATATAAAGACTACTTAGGATTTTCGTAGAGACAATGAGGTATTATGGTGGATGTTTAAGAATGGTGAGTAAGAATGCATTGTTTTAGTGTAAGGAATATTGTGGCACGTTTGGATCAGTGATCGTGGTTAGCTAAATTTAATGTTAAGACAGATGAAGACCGTCCTTTTTTCCCATTCCTCACTTTGGCCTTGTGTCACATTTATGTAAATAAGTGGAATAAATATCACTTTCCGCTATGGGGCCTAGACGCTATGAATTTCAGCGCACTACTAGATTGGCAGTTAGGTCTCATCATTTTATAGTTGAAATAGCTAGATGTAACCGTAAGTTCTATGCTAACAGTTTTTTTCTCTCGCTTTTCTCGCTTGTGAAACTCTCTTCCGGTGACATGTTTTCCAGCCAAATTTGATCTTCAAAAATCTAAATGCAGTGTCAATCGTTATCTACTGTCTTCTTGGTTGCTCTTCTTTTATTCTTCTCTCTGCTTATTAACGTTTCTCTTTTCCTTATTCTTTCACACTCTGCAATCCCTTGTGTCTTAGTGGCTTTATTGCCTTGCTTGGGATGAAATGATGATATATATATCTTCCGGATTAATACAAATCCATTTTAAACATTATCTTTGTTTACATTTGGATACAAAACTACATGCACATATGAAAAAACTTCGAGAGATCTATGATGGAAAATATTTCGCTTGAAAACATGAAATTAGCTCCACCTGGCCATTTGTTCCTTCCTCGCCAAGCGGTAAGGCGCACGGGGTAAACGATAGCTAACTAGGCCTTGATTGACGCGGGGTCGTTTCTTGCCGAAGATAGCAACTTTTCTTTAATAATATTTCTCGAACATTCAGGCCGGTAGGTGAAAATAAATAAATATACAGTTTAATAAATAAACGGAGCGCCTACCCAAATACAAATATCCACTATAAATTGAAGTTTAAAGTTATATCTATATATATATATAATATATATATATATATATATATATATATATATATATATATATATATATATATATATATATATATATATATATATATATATATATTGTGTAACAATTGAGGGGCAATATGCAAAATTTTGACATGAGACGCAGAGAAGCCAAGACAACATTCACGTCCACACGCAAAAAGCTACCGCACTGACAAACTACAAAGGAACCGTTCCAAACGACGATGGCACAGTTCACAGTAAGAACTAAATTCTAACTATTTTTTGTGTGTAACAATCCCCTTATTTTTCCACACTCTAAAATTACAGATTGAATCTATGGACTGTCAAGGATTACTCAGACGTTCCGAAGTTTATAAATTGAGCTTTGGGTATTTTTTCAATAAAAAAAAATTGGCTTGTAAATATGTAACATTTATGAGGATAATATACGGATATCTTTTCTTAGGGGTTTAGAAACTGTACACTATTCAGTTATTAACGTGAGCAAAGAACGATTTTAAATTACAAAATTGTACTTGTATTAACCGAATATTACTTACAATATAATACATATTACTTATAATACATTCATTCTTGCCGTCAATTTTGACGGCACGCGTATACTATATATATATATATATATATATATATATATATATATATATATATATATATATATATAGATATATATATATTATTTTAGGATATTAAAACAAAGACATGTTCAAAATCGCTACACAATTACAATCATGTTTCAACACCATAAAATTGTCTCCTCGGGCGATGTCAAACTACTGGCGTGTGAACGATTAATTCAAATTAAACGTTATGTACAGGGGATTATAATCCATTGTTTTCATTTACCTATATATATATATATATATATATATATATATATATATATATATATATATATATATATATATATATATATATATATATATGTATAAAAAGAGAGAGAGAGAGAGGGATGGCGAATTTCATTCATTCCTGAAGGCCGTTTGTAACGCGAAATGTTCGTAAATCGAAAATATTTTTCCAATAGGAATCAATATAGAAAAAAAAATTACAAATACAATAAAACTGGAAAAGAAAAGCATCCCACAACACACGAATGTATACAACATGGAGGTCGACTCAGAAATTATTCCTTTCGGCTTAATACGATTCGGAAATGTTGTTCAAGAACCGAAATTTTGTTCGATAACCCAGGCAGTTTTATCTCGAATTTTCTGTTCGAAAACAAATTTGTTTGACATGTGAGAGGTTCGAAAACCGAGGTTGTAATATATATATATATATATATATATATATATATATATATATATATATATATATATATAAATTTCTCAGAGTTAACCTGTAGAAAAAGAATATTTATAAATGTAAAAGACAATAGGAAAACTGTAATAGTAGCCGACGCATTTCGTTTTGAGTGATAGAAAAAAAAAAAACTCACTCAGAAGGAAAATCCTCGAAAGTGCCGCCATTGAATATTATTCAAATATTAATCTACGCCCAGGCCTTTTCCCTATTTCACATTTCTTAACAAAATTACTACTCTCCAAAGCGAACGTACACAACAGTA
>CAHIKZ030000879.1:1990000-2052500 GCA_903632075.3 Acanthosepion pharaonis
TATGAACAAATTATTTTACGTTAATAAGATTTCCCGAATATTCCGGGTGGCAGACGAAAATAAATAAATATACTATTTAATAAATAAACGGAGCGTCTACTCAAAAATGTTTATCCTCTAAAAATTATGCCTAAGTAATTTATTTATATATATATATATATATATATATATATATATATATATATATATATATATATATATATATATATATATATTCAGTTTTCCTTGAAAACGGCTAACAAGGTACACTGTGGTATTTTTTTTTTATATAATTTCTCATGTGTTCGTATATTTTCTTTTCTGTTCAGGATATAAATTATATAAAGTGTCCGAATGTTTTCCAAGCGCTTTCAGCTATACTTTCAACCATTCTAAAGGATGAATTTTATTTTACTTCTAACTGAATATATGGATTGTTTTATGTATGTATCTGGAGTTATAGGAATGTTTTATTTTCCAAACACAGTCAGTACATTGTGGCCATGTTCATAGTTGATATTACTGAATGTTGGCCTTTTCTGTTTTTTTTTAATAATGCTTCCATTATTTTTAGCCTTCTTTTTATATGTGGATGAGGCCGTTATATTTGTACTATCAACGTGTATATAACGGATAGAGTTTGGCAGGTCTATGTGCTGTTAAAAGTCAAATAAAATTTATCCTTAATAATGTTTAAAATATAGCCGAATGCGCTTGGAAAACAATCGGACAATTTTTATATAATTTGCGTCCTGAAAAGTAAAAAAAAAGATACGGACACATGGGAAATTATATAAAAAGTCAACCACCACACCTTGTCAGTCGCTTTCAATGAAACTTGCATAAAAGAGGACTGCTTCCAAGTACACAATATATATATATATATATATATATATATATATATATATATATATATATATATATATATATATATATATATGTATTACTGCTGAGCTGTGATACAGCTAAACAGTATATTTGTGAATATATATATATATATATATTTATATATATATATATATATATATGCATATATAATGGTGGACATTGAAGTCAACAACCAGAGGCGACAGTCTGTTTCATACTAAACGCAATCGTAATGGCCTTTAGCATTAAGGAAGACTGTCGCCTCTGAGTGTTGACTTCAATATCCACTTTTATATTTGCATACCTTTTATCCCTTATATTGATTTCTTTATGATGTTGAAAAGAAAATTTTCTTTTCAACATCATCACTTGATAAGACACAGAGTGTGTTGAAACAAAATGGCTATTTTTGTAGTGATTTTATAACATACTTATGTTATAATTTTTTTTTATAAAAAGTAATTATATATATGTGTGTGTGTGTGTGTGTGTGTGTGATTGTAAAGTAACTCTCTATTTTATGTATGAGCGGTCAACCTGAAGTCCTGTAACTTTTTTTCTTTGCGTTTGGTTAAAGGTGCAGGTCTACTATATCAAACCAATACTTTAGAAAAACCTGAAGTGTAAATGCAAGAAGTTATGTTTTCCTTACCATAAGAGTTCCTGGTGAAATTTGTTTACGCGATTCCTGGGCGGCTCGGGAAGCTGGTAGCGAAATCTGGTGCCCATATCGAATTTTAAATAAACGCATTCTAAACGCTTTCCTTTCATATACATTTCTTGTAAAAATTACAGTTAATAAATAAATTATGAGTATTTTAAAATGAAGAGTTTCTTTTCAATCTCCCTGTATATTGGAGATGTGTTTTTTTTTTTAACTTTTTATGTCTTTGCGTCGTGTGGGCACTAGTCTTTCAATGGCATTCCTTGCAAGACAAATTCGTCTGACTGTTTACTTCGATAAAATGAGGTACGAATTTTATACATTTACTTTCTTCTTTCTTTTCCTAGGACGATGGACGCCGTATGTCCAAATCAGGAAAACCTCGTCCTGAAGGACCACATTTGAAAGAGAAACCTGTTAACCAGGTGGTCGTAGAAGGTAAGCTGAAAATTTTATTATTATTCCATAAAAGTGACGTCATATGATAATATAGTGAACAAAAGTGTAACATGAAATCGTGAACATTCTTCTCCTATGTGTCGTGTCCGTCAGGCTCCCCACAACTTCCTGTCATATGTAGCTCTTAATAAATTTTGTTATTTCTCCTAAACTTTGTTCTGACATCCATTTACTCAAGCTAAGTAAGTTATGCGTTGTTTTCTGGGGGGTCCCTCTTGCCTTTAAGTTGTCCTGTGAGTATCAGATTTTACAAGCCCTCTTTTCTTATTATGTGCTGTGGAAATTTCAACTGTCTATTCCTGGTGTTAAGTATAAGTTTCTTTTTTGTTTCCATTTTCTCTAAAAATTCGTCGTCGCCCACATGTTCGGTCCGTGTTATCCTCAGCATTCTTATGTAGAACCACATTGTGTGCTGCTTCAAGTCTCCTCTTCGTTTGTGAGGAAATTGTCCTGCATTCACTGCCATACAAGAAAGCTGAAATTACGTAACTGTTCAGTTCTCATTTCTTTGTTTCTAACCAAATTTCTTTCTTTTTTTTCTTAAATAAGCATGGCCGTCACATGGCGCATGCGCCGAAGATAGCACATTGAATGATTACATGTGGCGTATTACGTTCCAGTCGTTTTTACCAGTCTGTTTACACTTGACTCGTGTGCGCTGTGGAGTTGCGTTTTACTTTTTCCTTATGAATATTTGCAGCTTCTTAGCTAATGTTTTAAAAGCATTTAAGGAAATTAAACAATTAAACGTGAAATATTTAAAAAGAATTTCTTAAGGCTGAAATTTCATGCGGCATTGACTAAATCGCCCGCTCTTGTTTTTAGCAATGATTTTATAAATACGTGAATATAGAAAAAGATCAAAAGTGGCATTTTATTTATCTATTTGCCAGCGTATAATACCCATTTTTAAAAAAAAAATGTTAAAGAAAGTCGCCCTGTGTCAAAATAAAAACTCGGACTGTCAATTTCGAATTCCAGTTTTGCTCGGTAGAAAATGTATGAATCCATCTCTTCCCCCCCATCTGTGGGTTAAATAGTAGGACTGGGATCTGGAACAATCATTATTGTCCTCAGAAAATATTAATTAAATATTAATATATATTGATTAAATCTCCACTCGCAAAAAAAAGGGTTATTATTACAAAATGTTTCGGCTTTAAATAACTGACAATGGGTTGATAAAGCATAAAAAAGTCAGTCAGCCTTCTCTAGGGTAGTTTTGTCAACAATGTTCACTACCGGATATTGCAATTTGAGTTTCAGACGCTCTTTTCTATCTAGTCCAACCACATAGTGCCATTATTTGCGTAAACGTCAACATTATTATTATTATTATTATTATTATTATTGTTGTTGTTGCTGTTGTTGTTGTTGTCGTTTTTGTTATCCTATTATAATTGTGCTTGTCCTTTCCTTCTGTTAGTTCGCACGATCATTACGCCCTGCCAATATCTTATAAATAATGAACTGTTCCGTTTTGATCGTGTGGAAAGAGGGGAAAAGACAATACTTGGTTTCAGCGAGAAAATGAATGAAAAAAAGAACAAAGGAAAGGTAGAATTGTTTAACCCCCCGTTTCAGTGAAGTGGAAAAAATTGTCAATTTCAGATCTTTTCATTTGTACCCACTTCTTAAAATGACGACCAGCATTCATATTCATAATTGTTGTTGCAATATTTTTTTTTTAAAGTTGTTAAGTTCAACTATTTAACGATGTGACAGGGATAATTTTTACGGATATTTTATTGTCGTAGAACTCGCTATGTTCATATTTAATCATTAAATCAAAACTTAAGATTCCTCAGAAATTTCAAATAGGAAAACCGTGAAATTTTCACAGGTTTTCTCGTTATTATTATTGTTGTGCTGTTATTAATATTATAATTATCATAACTGTCTACTGTAAAAAGAAACATCGTAACAAAGTACCGGCGACTTTCGTCGGTACCAGCTGATATATGATCTTGGTTCAAACAGAGCGAGCAATAACTGAGAAGTACTAGAAATAAGAATTAGAAGAGATATATCTAGATATGAGCAGTGGACCAAGAACAGTCTACCCTCGTAAAGTAAATTAAATAAAGGGTTTCGTACGGATTTCCCTGTAGGTTACCCGGATCGACTTACACCTGATGATAGCAAGAAGAAAGATGAGGACAGTAGTCTGTCTATATTTCTGAGATGAGGTATTATGTACAGTATTTACATTAGTCGGACTATTGTCCTCATCTTTGTCGCCATATTTGTCACAACGTTTCGGCCGTTGTACGCTCCGGCCTTCTACAGGTGGTTGGAATTTCGAACTAAACCCTTTATTTCGATCACTGAGGTAGACTGTTCCAGTTCCACGTGCTATGTCTGATGGATGTCAGTTATCAGTTATCTCCTGCTAATTTTCCCTCTGAAAGTTCTCCACTGCCTTAACCAGGAAGGTTAAGGCAGTGAAGAACTGGAACAGTCTACCCCAGTGATCGAAATAAAGGGTTCAGTTCGAAATTCCAACCACATGAAGAAGGCCGGAGCGTACAACGGCCGAAACGTTGTGACAAATATGGCGACAAAGATGAGGACAATAGTCCGACTAATGTAAATACTGTATGAGGACAGTAGTCTGCAAATAGTGTAAATATATAGTAAGCATAAACAAATGAATTTAATCATTCAATTCAACCAAAATCTATATTGTTATAAGAAAAAAAAGTTTCTTGTAGATCCTGTCAGAATTTCTGGGATCAAGAAATATTATTTACACTGTATTCAGTCGGAGTAATATCCTCATTTTTGTTGTCATTTTTATCGGTTTTATGACCTTATTTTTAAAGGTTAGAGATGCACTTTTCAAAGTTTTTGTTTGTTTTGTTTGTTTAACGGCATATCAACTCATTTATGAGTCATTTAATTTTTTTTTAAATTTAAGTAACAAAAATATATGTTATTCTGCTTTCACATTTGAATACATGGTAGATGATACTCAGCTTTTGTGCATATACATATTTGCGTGGACATAAGTATTAGAGGCGGTGATATGTGTGTTTTATGTTGTAGTTTTATTGAAGTTACATTTTGGAATACAGTTTGATTTCTTTAAGAAATTGTAGAATATTATATGGATTAATATCATAAAAGTTCTTTCATGTTGGTTGTTTTTTTGGTTGATTTTGTTTTAACGGCATATCAACACCTCTATGGGTTTTTTAGGGCCGGTATCTAAATAGTCTGAACACAATTTTATGGCTTCAACTAAATATATTTTTAACACAATTTTATGCATTCAACTACATATAAAATGTACTGTTGGTCATTTTGCTACAAAGTGTATTGTTAGTAATTCTGCTATAAAATGTATCGTTGGTAATTTTGCTTTTAAAAATTTATTGCTGATAATCTTGCTATAAATAGGTACTGTTGTTAATTTTATTTTATATTTTTATAGTGTTTTGTTTTTGTTTGGGGATTCACTATTTGCTCACAAATGGGGCCCTACTATGTGCTACCACCCCGGGTCAAGGTGAATCTGGGAACAACAGCAATTAATCGGTGGTTCCACGCTCCCCAAAAACCCCCAATGTCCTGATCAGAAGCCTCGCTGCCAGATGTAGTTTATCGTCATAACCAGGATTATCAAAGATTTTAAGGCTGATATATTTCCAGTGTAATTTTTATGCAAAATTAAATCCTTATTTTGTGTCTTTTACGGCTTATCAAACTTTTTCAGGTTACTTGAAGACCAGAAAATATTTCTAGATAATAATGATTTACTGAAAATCCATAGCTGGAGGTGGGTGCAGATTCAAACCTTTCTCGAGCGTAATTCTGCGTAAATGAAAATAAAAAAAACCCGACCGGAATTTGAACTCGGCTCGCTGATTTCCAATTTCAAACCACCCTCACATCCAAGCACCTGGTATTAGCAAGTAGTCACCCATATAGGTACTGACCAGGCTTAACATTGCTAAACTTCGGTGATCGTATGAGAACACGTGTTTCAACGTGATTTGCTCGTAAGCCTAGAACGAAATCACGATGAATTAATAGATAGGTGTGATGTAGACTTCAGTCAAAATTAAACATATGATCAAGCTATACTCGAATATGCAGACCTCTACCCGATGCCCGATTCTGTATTTGATGGCTTTGAGGGCACCTAGATCAACCCTTGTGAATCTTTAAGTGAATATAACCAACCTGACCGGAATTTGAACTCGGCTTTCTGATTTCCAATTTCAACCCCCCACCCCCCGCACATCCAAGCTTACAGAACTTGGTATTCAAAAGTGGTCACCCGTCTAGGTACTGACCAGGCTCAAGGTTGGTTAACTTCGGTGAACATACGAGGCTCGGTGTTTCAACGTGATGTGTTTGAAGTACGGAAGCCTAGTCAGATCTAAAAAATAGCTAAAGTTATCATTTGCATTTTTGGCCATAAGGAACCCTAACCACAACCCAACAACTTTAGAAACCTAACCTGTGGTTATTAAATTGATAAAATAATCTATATTTTTTTTCTTTTGGGGATTCCGTACTTTAAAATTAATTGCATAAAAGTGAACACAAACTCAGAGTCCAGTTTCAGAGTACATTTACATTCGATGTCATAACGTCGTGCCTATTTTGGTATTAGCCATATATTATAAATCGAACCTCATCTTTAGAGCCACATCGCTCACTTCCCCTTTAAAGATTTGCATACTATGTCCCTTTAAATTGGTTGCCAATCAAGGCTATATGACCCGGTTTGTTCGGCTATTTTACCTATATATATATATATATATATATATATGCACATAAGTGAATGTAATGAATTCGACGGGAGTTCGAACTCGGCTCTTCAATTTCTCAATCCGAGTCGGGATGTCGGATGCTTCGTCTGTCAAGGTCCGCTTTGGTTAAGCCAGCCTGACTGGTGTTGTTCTCTTCCTCTGGCTTAGCCGTTGAGATGTGAGATAGTGTGTGTGTATATATATATATATATATATATATATATATATATATATATATATATATATATATATATATATATATATATATATATATATATATATATAGGATTGGTGTATACGGAATAAATTCCAATAGCCAAAAATACTATTCTTAAAAGAATTCTCAATACAGAGTAGAGCAAATATAATTTATTCCAAAATTATAGCATAAATACGTTATAAAATCCAAAAATGGTTTTTTTTTTGTAGTCATTTTATTTAACATATTTATGTTATAATTTTCGATTAAAATAAATAAATATATATATATGTTTGTGTGTGTGTATTTGAGTTGCTGTCCATGCTTTTTTTTTCTTAAACAGTGAAATTAATAACAACCGTCCGAGATTAATGAAGTCTTACTAAAGAAAGATTGTCTCTCGAACAGGAATCGAAACTTTATCCCCTTTTTCATCAGTGAAACCGTTTCTGTAATGTGCCTTTACCAATTCGGCTAAAGCAAATTTTGAGTTACCTATTTAAGAAATTCATATTTTTTTTTCTCGTTGAGACACTTACGGACCTATAACTAGAATTGTTATAAACACGTTTATAAAATATTTCTTTTAAAACAATTATTCTGGAAAATTGGATTCTCAAGTCCAGTAGCTGTTATCACTCTTTCCAGTATCGATGGCGGCTTCCTTCCTAACTTTATATCTGTAGCCGTGGAGACTGTCAACATCTTGATTATGTCATTGTTTTCTCTACCGGCTTCATTGGCTCTAAGCCACCTTTATCCACCGATCTGTGAATACGATTCTGTACAACTGACACTTTAGATATTTCTGAACCAGTTTGGCGCTAATAATTTAAAAACATAACTTGAGAAAAAGAAGAGATATATTGAATTGTCAAATTATTATTTAACTCGATTTTGCCGGTTTTTCTTTTAATTGTTTTGTTTATTTAAAAAAAATAATTCAATATTCATTTTGTTTCTTTCTTTGATTTCAGGTCAACCTCTCAAAGTATTGGTCAAGATTGACACACTTGGTGGACCAATGCCCAAAGTCAAGTTTTACCGTGCTGGTCGGGAGATTATCAACGACACTCGTTCGGCCATTAGTACCAATGAGATGTTGGCCTGTGCTAGCTTGCAGATTCAAAAGACCAGAATCCAAGATGAGGCGAAGTATTCCGTATCTCTCGAACTGGACGGTGTAACTTACGACCACGCTTCCTTCAGTGTCTTCATTAAAGGTAAAGACGAAATTTAAAAAAAAATGTTTTTTTTTATTTAGTTCTCATTTTAATAGGTAACGCCATCAACTTGGCAAATAGAATTAAAGAACCGAGAACAAATTTTCGGAACAAGATCTACTTGATTCATTAATACTTTCGAGAAAGGCTTGAACTCAGGTTTCCTTGTATGCAGTTATATCGCAAAAGATATTGAGTGTAGACTTGTTTCTAGCACAACAAAATGATTTACAGAATAATAATTGAGCCAGTGAATATATGAACAAAGTAAACTCCCAGTGTTACTTTCTATTGAGGCAGTAGCAGAAAAATGGCTGCTATACTCATTTACAGCCTTGCCAGACATAGAATAGATAACCACTTATCTTCCCATTAAATAAGTTATTATTAATTAATATATATATATATATATATATATATATATATATATAGGATTAATGTGAGTAAAATTTGTCACTTATCTGATTGATGTTACCTTCAGCACCCCGACTTCAGAGTTTCGTAAACGGACCTGCCCATCCACTGTTCGGGAAATATCAACAATTTACTGCTTATATTCTTTCAATATTTTCCTTTTTACGCACATTTATCACTGGTGTAGAGAGAGAGAGAGAGAGAGAGAGAGAGAGAGAGAGAGAGAGAGAGAGAGGTGCAATATAACGTATATAGTTCCATATATATTAAATCAAATTTAAATCTAACATATATAATATATTAAATCATATATGTGTGTGTGTATATATACATATAATTTAATATAATATATGTAGATATTAAATCAAATATAAATCCTGTATATATAGTTATAAATAAATCGGTATTAAATATAAATTCAACATATCTATCTATCTATTTATCTAGATCAGTGTTTCTCGATCATTTTACCCTTGCGTAACCCTTAAAATAAATTACGTCTCGAGAAACCCCTGCGCAAAAACAAAATTATATACCATATCTTTCTCATTTTATTTTCATCGTAGTTCACGTGGTAAATATCAAAGTATATATTTTTGAATAACTGGTTTAAGGAAAAATTAATACTTCTTTATCAAATTTTTCGATAATGCTAAATAAAATTCATACTGTTCGTTTATAATACTTCATCATGGAGTTTTCCTAACATAGTAGTTTAGATAGGATGATGTCTATATTACAATATATTACAATAACCAAGAATATATTGTGTGTGTTTAGTAATATTACGTATATGAAATTGAATAAAAAGTAAAAAATGCATTAGTTTATCTCACCTGTTCTCACGGAACCCTTGGGGACCTTTTGGTGAACCTTAAGTTTCCAAGGAAATCCGGTTGTGAAACGGTGATCTAGATAGATAGATAGATAGATAGATAGATAGATAGATAGATAGCTCTATATTATACAGGTATTAAATAAAATCTAAATTCAACATATCTATCTATAATATATTAACACATGCCCAGTCGTAGACGTGCATATACGTTTTTACCGAAAGTGTCTGTTTCAGACACGGACGAATAAACACGTCCAAAACATAAAGTTCAAAAACCGGCTACAGACGTGTTTATACGCCGATCCTGATCCTTTTTTATGCTGAACTTTTACAAGGTAAGCTTAAATATTAATGCAATACTTAAATGCAGCGATCAATTTTGAGTTCTGCTGTAGTTTATTGTTGCCTATTGAATCTACTTTTCCATGCCCATTGTGATGAAGGCCCAATCAAGAGCCCTCCGCAGCAGCTAACTTAAATGCTCCCACCGTATAACTAATATATATATATATAATCCAATTATAATTTCTTCTGCGATATATGTCTGTTGGTTACATTTATTTACTTGTTTTTTTCCTTTTGCTTTGATAATAAAGATTAATTATGTTTGCTACACTTTCCTATGTCTGAATAAATTATTTACTTTTACATCTTTTCATTTTCAGATCCTAAAGATTCCAGTTTAGATTTTCGTAGTCTGTTGAAACACAGGTAAATATCACCTTTCAAATGACTGCTTTTTTTTCATTTATGATTTGATTACTGAATTCAGGATCTATACAAAAAGTATTAGCCAAGTCCATAGTCTCCATTGTTTTTAACAACTGTGTCCCGTCGTCCTACAAGCTATTGACGCCATTTTTTAAAAGTTTGTTGACGCCATTTTCTATAAGCTTGTCGACGCCATTTTCGTGTTTTTTGTTGGAAGTTCTTTAAGAAAAAAAATAATTAAAAAAATTAAATTAGATTTTCCTTTACATTTAACGTTTGTCAGAATCGAAAAATATTGTTTTTTTTTAAAATCAAAATTAAAGCCTGACTTCTTAAAGGAGTTATCTGTACTTTGTATTGGAACACGGATCTTCTATTTCTCATGCCGAACCGTTATCCATTACACCACCCGCACACCCTCCAACAATAACTGATAAAATTGATAGTAATGTCAAATAAACTAAAATTTTCCAGATGAAAAATAAAACAAATCAGTGCATAGCGTGGTCTGAAAGTCTTGTCACCCTCTAATAAAAAAAGTAATGAGAACAATAGAACAACAATACAGTAATACAAAACACATGTACTGGATTCAGTTTATTCACTTTCATTGACGCTGTCACACATAGAAGGTCTGTATGAACACCATCATTTTCGTGTATGAGCTTATTTCACCCATCTGAAATAGAAAATGATATTATGTAGGGGTGACAAGACTTTCGGAACACACTGTACAATAAATGCCACGTGTTTAGATGTTGACTTTCCGCATCTTAAACAAAAAGTTAGGAAGGAAACCCCAGTCAATACTAGAATGAGCGACTGGTGGACTTCAGAATCCTGTTTTCCTGAAAAAATGTTTTATGAGAAAGATTTTATCAATTTCAACCAGCTCACTCTTCAGTCAAAGAAAGTCTAATGTTTCCTGCATGGAAACGGTTATCATACTAATAACATTACCGTACTGAGCCTAATGATATAATCAAAATGATCAATTTCTACACTACTTTAAACAAAATGTTTGGAAGGAAATTTCTATCACTATTAGAAAGATCGATAACAGTTAGTGGACATGAGAAACCGATTTTAAGAAAAAAATTTGAATTACAATCAATAGTAAAACTGTTCAGTTAATGAACGTTTGACGTTCCCTGAATGGTAACGGGTAATCTCACCATCACCATTACCCAAAGGCACAAAGATAAAATTAAATACACTCATAGTGATAAAAGCACATGGAAAAGCCGCCTGAATAGATACGGTTTCCATCGTTTTCTTTAAAACACTTCCCAAATAGTTAAATTTCTGTACTTGCTTGATACCGACACCTGAAGTTCGTAGTTCAACGTTGCTTAACTTCAGTGATCATACGAGAACCGGTGTCTCTGTGTGATTTTCAAATGAAAGAATGATACAAAATGCGGGATCAGTTTTGTATTGTTCCTTAGTATTAAACACATCCCCTATTTCTTGACCATCGTACAAGTTGGTCCAAAAGTCTTGTCACCCACTACCAAAAAAAAAGAAAGCTAATTATTATATACAAAACAATTATGTACTTCTTATTCTACTATACTTAATGACCAGGGCACCTCGAGGCGGTGTTATGGTTAGCAAGCTTGTCTCGCTAGAACAATTTCGACTGAGTAGTGAGTTCGATCCTCACTGGGTGTCCCAAAACATTCGGCCTTGTGCAACATCTAAGCTACGCTTGGAAAATCACTATAATGACCAGCTGCAACCTGTTCCAGCTGAACAGTCGAACTCTCTGCCTCTGGGCAGAGAGGAACCCGGACGAGGCCCCGCCGAAGGGCAGAGTCTCGTTTGGGGAGGTAGACTGACCCTGAACCCGTTTATACGCGTTCAAATAGGGAATATTTTTGGCCGAGTCTACGGGCTCGGAGATCCCACGTTAAATCCGGCTTTGTGCCACATTTAACCCTCGTGGGAGTGGGGGGTAGCTAAATATCACTATACTTAATGTCCGTTCATGGACACCTCGAGGTGGTGTAATGGTTAGCAAACTTATCTCGCTAGAACAGTTATGACTGAGTAGTGAGTTCAATCTTCACTGGGTGCCCCATACTTTCGGCCTTGTGCCACATCTAAGCTACGCTTGGAAAATCACTACTTAATGTACGTTCAATAAAACCTACAGGTCGTTTTGCAAAATTAAACGTAAAATGCATTTTCGTAAGCAGTTCTAAACTGTAAGTCTAATGGTAATTTGTATCGTTTTTCAGAGAGGACAAGAAAGCAGCTGACGATGATGATGATTTGGACTGGGGCCAGCTGAAGCCAGGTATAATATAAAATGCATTTGCAGTTTTCATACTTGATATACTTGCTCTTCGGGTTGCTTTGAAAGTTAAAACAAAACATCAATTCTGGCTTGAGTATTCTGTAGTTAAACGTATCATTAGAAGCTCAAATTCTGCAAGTTGTTAAACTGAATTAAATTCAAAATTTCATTCAAATATATCATTGAATTTTTTCTTATTATTAAAAATTCCATACTGACAGAATAATTTTGATTTGTAGATCGGGTCATAAGAAATTTAGTTAAGTTTGACAATCTTTCAGTTATTAAAAATGTCTTTGATGTCCAAACTCTATCTACATAGGACTCACACATTCTTGACAATGGATATTTTAGTGAAACTTATAAAAATTCATCTGAAAACAAGATTATATACAGTTATATGAAAATTACTTTTTATATTTTTCTTGTTAAGATATGGATAAAATCTGCTGTAGCTGGTGTCGCAAAAATTATCGTATTTGACGGCATATAAGCCGCAGGAGTGTATGAGACGCACCCTTTTTTCAGGAGGCCAAATCAAGAAAAAAATAGTAATTAATAAAATTAGTAAACCTACATATGGCATGTAAGACGCAATAGAATTTTAAAAGATATTTTTAGTAAAAAATGTGAGCCTTATATGCCGTCAAATGCGGTAAATAAATTCTCTTTTAACGCATGGTATACAGGAGATATTCATATTTAAATTTTAAATCCAAAGTTTAATCTATTTGCTTTGGAAATCTCAATACTATTTCCTTTACATTAAAAAAAATCTTTCAAATTACATATTTATTTATTCATCTGGTTAATTCATTCTTATTAGGTTTTTGTTATTTTTTTAATTCTTAAATGTCGTCTTTTTACTTTCAAATGTCACCTTTTTATTCTCAAATGTCGTTTTCTTTTCTCAGATATTGCCATTTTTTCTTCCAAATGTTTCCGTTTTTCTCTCAAATGTCGCCTTTTTTTCTCTCAGATGTTGCCTTTTTTCAAAACTTTCATACTGAATAAATCTTTTGCGAAAATTGCGCTATATCTGCGGAGAAGCAATGGCTAGCCAATAATAAGAGTGCACGAAATCTTACTGCCAAATGTTTTTTTATTCACTCCCTCCTCATGAATTGTAATGACTTGTTCGTCTACTCGTTTGTATATTTGTACATAATGTGTCGAACGTAGGAATCACGTGATTTTCCAGAACACGCTTCAAGTTTTAAAACTGCTGTTTTTAATTAGGTTAATTTTTAATTAACTTTTAAGATTGGTTATTTTTAAAATTAAATTCCAAGGTCGGTTCTTCTTATTAATTAACTTTCAATACACACTCCTTTTTAATTAACTTCTACGATAGGTTATTTGATTAACATTTAAATTGGTACATTTAATTAACTTCTGAGATAAGTTATTTTAATTAACATTTACGAGGTGATTTAGAAACCATAGAAAATTATTCCTGAATAATATATTTGGGGATTTTTTATATATATATATATATATATATATATATATATATATATATATATATATATATATATATATATATACGCTAAACCTATTACATATATATGACTTCACCACAAATTACTATTACTACTTATAATACTGGGAAAAGTATTTAGAGACTCGGCATTGGAAATCTAAGAATATTAAAGATTTAACAAAATCTGTCGCTATGGCGGGACTAGTATTAATATTAGTGACATCTGGATATAAAATGGGGGGCAGTTTTCTATTGTTTCACATGTTAAAAATTTCTAATAATTAACCATATTAAAAATACTACATCATTTTTACAGCATAGGTAAACTGGTACAGTGTAACCCGGATGTAAGAGTTTTGTCGGGACCGGAGAAGAAGTCTCTTATAACCGGGTTTCTTTTATATCCGGGTTTGGTCTATTTTGTTTAGGTAAGTTTAGGCTCTAATTTGGGACCAGAGAAAGTCTCTCTTATATCCGGGTTTCTCTTATATCAGGGTCTCTTATATCCGGGTTACACTGTAGTAGTAACAGAAGTAATCGTAGTAGTAGTAGTAGTAGTAGTAGAAATTGTCGGTAAGCGTTTTCTGGTTGCTTGTGATTCCTTCGTTTTGTTAATGTGTTCGTCTTGTTTCTTCAATTTCGTGTTAAAACTTATCAAGTGAATATTTATTTTACATTTTCCCACAACACAAATACATGAATGATATTCAAGTATAATAATCTTTTTTCTGTCTTTGGTGCTATGATTTATTGGATAAATAATTCCATCTCGGTGAGTCGCCAGGCCGAGGTCAAAAATTTTGCTATAGCTCAGGAAAAGTTTAGTGTCAGCTACTTAAAGTTCAGTCATGTACCATAGCGGTCATGTCTCTTTCGATACTGCGGTAGACAGGTTGTCAACCAAGGCTATAGACCACCGTATTCGGACATTGTTGTCACATTTTCCATCTTTTTTTTTTCAAACACTTCTCAGATAGTTAATCTTCTGTACTTGCTTGATACCGACGTCTCCATTTCGTAGTTCGCATTTTGAGCTGCCCCTTTTCCTAACGACTACATATTTGGTCTTTTTACAATTCTTATAACTAAGGCCGTTGACTAGAATCTTTCCTGTTATTCAACCGATAACTGGGGAGGGAAAAGAGATAGATCCATACGTTTCCCAAGGGTATTTGAGCGTAAGTGAATGTTTCGAATCCGACTGGAATTGGAACACGGCTCCCCGATTTCTCATGCTGAGCTGTTATTCATTACACCAACCGCACATCCACCAACAAGAACTGATAAAATCGATGGTAAAGTTAAATCAGTCATGTGCCATGCGTGATACACGCTTAGGCGATCATATATCTTTCGATACATGACCGCAGTAGACCAGTTGCCATCCAAGTCTATAAGACCTGCTATTTACCTATAGCTGGTGGGGGAGGTGAGAAGAAAAGGATTCGTTACCTTTTCCAAGTGAATGTAATGGATTCGACTGGAATTCGAACTCGGCTTTCCGATTTCTCAATCCGAGTTGTTATCCATTATTCCACCGTTAAATAAACTAATGTTTTTCAGATGAAAATAGAACAAATCAATATACAAATAAATCCCAGATGATTAGATGTTGACTATCCACACTACCCTAAACAAAAAATTAGGGAGGAAATTCCCATTAATACTTGAAAGATCTATAATAGTTAGTGGACTTTTGAAAACGATTTTTTCTGGAAAACTGTTGTAAGTAAAAATTTTAGGAATTTCAATTGTGACTAAAACTGTTCGGTTAATAAACGTTTAAAGTTTCCTGTAAGGTAACGGTTAATCTTACCAACATGAAGGTACAAAGACGAAATTACATACAATCATAGTAATTACAGCACAAGGAAAGTTGACCTGACAAGATATGGTTTGCAAGACGAAGCCGTTAAGTATTGTTCTGTGGCAGTTGCTGGAGCCCATGAACTCATAGCTTTGTTTGAATTCTAAACTTTAGACTTTATGTTGTTGAGAATATCAAATTCCACCTGCATAAAAGTATCTGTTTGTGGATTTTTCAATAAGACTTCGATGCCTTAATACAAAAAGCCACATGTTCAGGGTTTTTTTTTTTTTTTTTTTACAGATATCAGTAATTTAAAAAAAGAAGGATTTTCGATTTCGAATATTATTTTTAATTAGTTAACGACTGCAGGTCAAAAGCAATATCTCTGTCATAATTTTTGACAAATACAGAAACAGGATTTGGAAAGATAGGGGCTTGCTCTAAAAAGTAGTGCCTCTGATATTATTATATTGGTCTACAGCGTGAGAGATGAATGTTAGTGATATGGCGGTAGATGACGAACCTCCCCGCCAATAATTCTTAATGTTTTTTTTTGTTTTATTTTTCCTTGCTGCAAACATAGCAGTCTGGAAAAAGAGCGTCTGACATGAAATTGTATAAGTAGCAGAGATGTGTCGTGCAATTTCTCCATCCGGAAAAAGGTGTACATATTGACATTCATTGACTCTAGCTAAATGCTTGCGGAGGCCAAACAATAGTTGTGCGTTGGCTGAAGAG
Organism: Acanthosepion pharaonis; assembly: GCA_903632075.3. Taxonomy (NCBI): domain Eukaryota; kingdom Metazoa; phylum Mollusca; class Cephalopoda; order Sepiida; family Sepiidae; genus Acanthosepion; species Acanthosepion pharaonis. Next base: position 2,006,451 of record CAHIKZ030000879.1, read on the forward strand.
TCTCAGACTGAACTTATCATTGCCAACATTTATAAAATAGCTTACAGGTAGGCCTATTTAAAACGCCCTTTTTTTCAAATGTTGAGTGATTGTTGGTTTATACGGGAGTATGCGCTCTATTTGATCTCTTATGTGTTTGAAAACGGTATCATTCAAGTTACGATGCACCCTACAAGAGAATACATATATTCATACCCAATAAAACATGACGGCTTTGTCAGCGTGGTAGAGTTTGATCCACTTGCAAAATTTACTTTGTCTTTTTGTCTCTCATTCAATTTTTTTTTTTTTTTGATACGCATTTCACTTATCCGTGCGCAGGCAACCGTCACCAATCCGTCATTTGACTTCCGCTCATGCGCGACGCACACAACTATTAGCCTAATCCAGTGGTTGGCAACCTTTTTGTCTCTGCGGGCCGGATCTAGTATTAATGAATGGAAGTTGGGTCAGATAAATACCACAAAAAATACACGAAGTATTTAAATTATCCATCGAAATACATCGTGTTATATTTTGTCTCAAATCAAAGAATAAAATGTCAAAGGAAATAATTTATTCTTCTATATATAAATTTCTTTGACTTCTGTTTGTCCGTCATACTCTCTAAAATAGCCATACATTGACGGATCGAAACTAAATTTTGGGGAGAAGGGCAAACAATTGTGGCTACAAAGTACAGTTGGTTTTATTAGGATGCGTGGCTTAGTACAATAAATTTTCATTAATTTTTTTGGAAAAATTAATTTTTATTATTTAACATACAAAATACTCCCACTATTTAAAAAAAACAAATTAATAATTAAAATAACGAATACTTATCTAATAAAAATGCAATATTGTTTTTGCATATTTTTCAGTAAGCTTTTATATATACAAGAATCCAGTTTTCAGCTCGCCATGCGTTTGCGAGAACTATAAACAAATCTCAAGGCCAAACACATATACAAGTTGGAATTTGGCTCCAGAAAGAAATATTTACGCGTGGCCAGTTGTATGTTGCATGCTCAAGAGTAAGAAATCCTAAGAAATTATTCTTCGCTGTTAAAAAGGAAAAATATAGGAAAAAATACATTGGGTTAAAAAAATAGTGTTTATCATGAAGTCCTATAAAATTAAATTAAAAGAAATTATTAAATCGCGAAGTATGGTTTTTGTCAAAGTATTTTTCTAAACAAATCAGCTTAATCAAAATTGATCGATTGGTTCGCGAAATTGAACGAAACGTTGAGTTTGTAACTGTTGACAAAAATGATAGCGATAACTTCAACAATACTAAATATTCTGAGGATTCTACTCACAAAAGGTGCCACTTGATAATCAAAGAACTCAAATCATAATTTCTATTAAATCACATTTTGAATCTGTTAAAAAAGATACAATATTTGAAGCATAAAACTTTGATTTTTTAAACGTAGCTTAGATGTTACCCAAGACCGTGAGGTTCGAAAATCACTACTTCGTCGCAATTAATCTAGCGAGACTAATTTGTTAACCATTACACCACGTCGAGATGTTTAGACTTTCTAAGCGTAGCTTAGATGTCACACAAGGCCGAAAGTGCACACAGTGAGGATCGAAGTCACTACTCAGTCGTTATTGATCTAGAGAGACAAGCTTGCTAAACATTACCCCACGTCGAAGCGCCCAAGTCAAATTAAGTAAAATACAAAGAGAATAGAAATACTTTCGCGATGGTATTGAAACGTTCGGAGTTAGAGCCATTTCCAAAAATCTTAACAAATGAACAGACATTAGATTTTCTTTCTTTGGTGAAAGTTCTTGGTCGGTACGAGACTTTTCAGTGCCCTCTCGTAATTTTAATGTAAACTGTTATTGAATCAATAAATAATACCAGTGTTTAGAACAAACCAGAACCTGTAGCCAGTATAATATACATAATCTATGGTCAATATAATAAAACGTTTCCTAGGGCCAAGTTAATAAAATGGAGCGTGCGGCTAGTTTAACAAAAATTGAAAGATCAATCGATGTCGTCGCGAGAAATAAAAGCACACATTATTGAATCAATGTATAATACCAGTGTTTAGAAGAAACCAGAACTTGTAACCAGTGTAATATGCGTAACCTATGGCCATTATAATAAAACGTTATTAGGGCCAATTTAACAAAATGGAGACTGTGGCTAGTTTAACAAAACAAATTGCAGAATCAATAATGTCGTCACAAGAAATAAAAACACACACAAGAATTAAAATTCGTCAACAGATTGGATAACCATAATATCCCAATATTTTTTGCAGGCTCGTCAAAATCTCTTGAGGGCCAGATTTGGCTCGTAAACCATAGGTTGCCAGTCCCTGCTATAATCGTTATATGTATTAGGGGATGCTGAAATGTTCTCAGCCTAGCAGACTTCCACAAAATCTGACTAAATGACCAAACATCAGATCTGTTTTTTTTTTTTTTGGAAGAGCTTCTTGATCGGGGTAGATAATTTTTCAGCACCCCCTCAGACGCATATTCTTTTTTTACCTGTACACACGTACTACCTACACCTGTATACCCAGTGATGCACATGTCAAACCCTGCGTTCTTATTTCTTTGTTTCAGACGCCGGTATGTCATACTCAGGATGCGCAGTCCCTTGTGACAGGCGACACCATCTGTCCCGTTCAGTTGGCTCGTTTCTTCTCTCCTACATGTTTCTGTCCCCTCTTTTGTCTTTCTTGATCTTGTAGTCGCAGCTTCCTTCTTTAATTTGTTTTTTTTTATTGATTTTATTTTTATCCCAAGTTCCGAATTCCTAACTTGCTTGCTGCTGTCGCTGCCGCTGCTGCTGCTGCTGCTGCTGCTGCTAATGTTAATCTGAATGACTCTTCGTATCCTTTCTCTCTTTCTCTTTCTTTCTTTCTTTCTCTCTCTCTTTCTTTCTTTCTTTCATACCCGACCCTAAGACCTGTGACCTCATCATCTTTTACACCTCACTACATGTTTGTGTTAATATTCTATTCCGATGACGCTTTGCTTTATCAAACCAAACTGGATACTAGAGTCACCCTATTACCTGCAAATCTGCCTTTAACATGAAAGCGGAAAAAAGGTTTTATCTAACCTATTCAAAATTAAATAAACTTAGCACTTTCACTTCTTCAAAAAGAATCAATTACAAATTAAATACTCTCGAAGTTATGTAACTTATTAAAGTTTAATTCCGAAACCAATTTGGGTCGTTGGGGAATTACATGTACTGCAGCCGTAACAGTGATGGATGTGTCATGAATCAGAAACTTGAAAATTATCTGCTCGTCTTGAAAGACGACTAGATCTAATATATACAAATCCACTTAGAAAAATCCAGAACATCAGTTGGATGTCCCCTAGCAACGCTTAACACAGTTTACGGGGAATTGACACTAATCTCTCTTAAGCACAAACAAAAACGATTACAGTTTATACCAGCCACTGCCACCAAGCGAACAGAGAAATCGTCTCATCCTTACTCCTTATAGCATCCTTCTGTAAGTGTCTTCTCACGAAAATTGATTTTCCCAGACTCTCGGGACTCATGGAGATCTGGGGACAGCAATGCAGGATCTAGCAGTATGGAAAACGATTGTCAATGGAGTTTTGACCCACCATAGTGAGGTCGAAGGCTGATGATAATGTGCGTGTCGATGGAAAGATAGCCTGACATAGCCCATCCCACTTCAAACTAGAGAGCTCAGCCACAAGAAAACAGCTATAGGTTAAATAGCAGTGTATGCTATTTAATTCATACCTGGATTCTAGCCTTTTTTTCAAGGGCACTAGAGCGAAGTGGACGAAAACAAGATCTACTAGAGTTTGAACTCAGATCGTCGATTCCACTTTTCGCGCTGATAACCGTTACACTATCCGCGGATCTCAATAACCGCCGCCAAACTAAAAACAAATTCTAAACATTGAAATCATCAAGTTGTATCGGATATTTTTTTCAGATTTAGTCACTTAAGTGCCATAAGTGATAACACGCTTGGGGCAACCATGTCTCTCCACAACTTCCTCTTCTAAATCGCTGTTGACTCTTCCAGTTAAGTGTCGTACATGATACACGTCTGGCCGATCACGTCTCATTCTGTTCACGACTGACTAGGTAGATTTTCCCGCCGTAGGTTTCCGTTTTTTTCTGCGGTTGCCGAGTCTGTTCTGATATTCAGCCCATAGCCAGGAGAAGAGATGAATTTATTCCTTTTCCCAAGGGTATTCGTGTGTAAGTGAATGTAACGAACCCGAATGGGATTCGAACTCGTCTTTCCATGACATCATAGCACACATCATTCTTCAGATTACCGGTTTTATTTTGTTGTAACTGTTATTCATAATGACGGTCGTCTTTGAGTATAGAATCCAGAGTGAATATTTCGAAGACAGTAGGAAAGCGTTGTTCAGGTTAGCAGTGGATATTTTGGTAAAAGGTAGCAGAGCATAGTTCGTCCTTCTGTTTCTCTTCGCCTGACAAGCTGGACTGGACATTCGGGTAGAGTGAACAAAATGGCCGCCTTTATACACGGCGGATTGAATATTCTACGTCTTCTGATTGGTTAACCTTCTATTGGTGGACTATAAAGTGAGTTAAGTCATTTGAGCTAACTCACTAGTTACATAGATATACACAAAAAAAAAACTGTAACAGTAACGTTCGATGAATTTTCAATCGACGCAACAAAATAAAAACTGGTAAACATCGATATTTATAGAGTGATCAAAAAAAAATTTTGAAACAGTTTTTTTTTAATGAAAGGGATATAAAAGTCGTTTTTTTAGTGATTTCTTTCTGTTGTTATGCTCTATCTTTAAAAGATTTAGATCAGACCAAGAATGAAGATATTGCTAACTTGTCTGGGTTGGTACTGCTCAGTTCTCACTGTCCATAGTTGAAAAGCGATCACGAAGCCTTGTGGCAGATGAATTATTCCCCACTCTGCAACCCTTGTACACCAGACGAAACGTCGCTAGCCTCTCTCTATCGCTATTACGATAACAAGTGTTCAAACTAGTTACATTCCTTAGTTCCGCCAGTTCAGACCTTCACAGCTAGGAGCTGCTTTGGCATGTTCACGGTGGTAAACCGTTCCTATTTCTCCGTGTTATTTTGGTAAAGGGTAACTTCCATTTAGATAGCTTCTTCTCCGGAACTGTTACTTTGTGCAACAGATTCGCGAGACAATGTTTTTCTAGCCATTATAATCTTGATCTGTTCAAGTCGAGAGTTAGCTGATATCTATCCGACAGGTCCGCATAATATTCTTAATTCCTCTTCCTTTACAACGACTTCACTCAGTAACCCTCTACTTTGAGTGACCCTTGGGTCTTGTTTTGGGTGAACTAAAGTAAAAGAAAGGAAAAAATATGAAATCAAATAAAAAAAAAAACTTTAGATAGATTTCAAAGAGAAATCTTTGTGACCTATTATCCAGTTTGGTCTAAATATTATTTTTTTTAAGATGGACTAACCGATATTCAATGCATACACATTGGTATTCACTAAAAAACAGGAACATTTATAAATTCTGCAACCAAAGTACAGATAAAGCGCATTAGCAGAAGTTTCGAAAATAGGTATGGAAAGAATCCGGCACCATGTCTACATACTGATAGGCGTATATCACTTTACAGTATAGTAATATCGGCATTCTTTGCTGTTATCTTAATCTTTTATTAAGAGAACTATGCTGAAAATACTTCTAAACTCAACCAATATTCAAATTACTTCATATTTACTGCTAAAAACGCTTACAGAATTCACAAAATAAAAAAGAAAACAATAAATAATTTTGATAAACCCAGGCATGTAACAATACACACCAACTCACTAAGAACTACAACCATAATTTTTTCTAAACTAAATATAAAATTTGATACATCTACTTCAAAAACTATAAGAAATTTAATTAAAATGGAACACACACACACACACACACACACACACACACACACACACACACACACACACACACACACACACACACACACACACACACATATATATATATATATATATACATATAGTCACGTTGTTTTTATATCAGAGAATAGATTAAAATCTTAATGGATTAAATTATTAACCTTATTTTTAATAACTATTATCAACGTATTAAATAGAAATTAGATTAATCTATTTAAAAAATCGATTTTAAATGCTTAAATAAAAAAACGGACTGAGTGTCGTGCAGGAGTGAAGTGCCTCTTTCTTACAGCATAAGTTTAAAATAATCAAAAACTAAAATAAGCAAAAAATAAAAAATAAAATAAAATAAAATAAACAAAAAATAAAATAAGCAAAAATTAAAATAAGCAAAATATAAAATAATCAAAAATTAAAATACGCAAAAACTAAGATATGCAAAAAATAATAAAATACAAAAAATAAAATAAGCAAAAGTAAAATAAGCAAAAATAAAATAGGCAAAAAATAAAATAAGCAAAAATAAAATAAGCAAAAATTAAAATAAGACAAAAATATTTAAACAAAAGCCGTTATAACATGGACATTGCTTGTGATTGTTTAAACTTCGTACTAGCAACAAAAAAGAGATATGTTAAAAGTAACGCTATTATATACATTTTTGTCTTCCTCGTCAGTGTCTATTTACAAGATTATAAAAACACGGGAACCAAGTACAATGCAATATGTATTATTTACCTTTTATAAAGATTAATCGCTTACCATTTTATAAAGAAATACATTTGAAAATAAATCTTTTATTCAAAAAATTATAAAAATTACAAAATTTATATTTATTTTATTTTATTTATAAAATGGTAAATAATAAATTGTAGTTGGTTCACATATTTTGATAATTTTAATTATCAAAATATGGGGACCAACTACAATTTATTATTTACCATTTTATAAATAACTATGAAAACAAGATTTTATTCAATCTAATAAATAAATAAATACCGTTTAACATCTTTGTTGTCAATTCTCAAGAGTAAAGAAAATGAATAAATTTGTTTTCATCGGTTTGGGTTTTATTAAAATTCTAATCATCCCTTTTTAAAAACAATAAACATTGCCGCGGGAGTCAAAAGTGTATACAGTAATAACGGTATCTTTGTACACACGGTTTTTGGCGTGTACAACAGTTAAACATTGCCATTTATTTATAGTAAGACTAATGTCATTATCTTTAATGAAAACATTAGTCTGACTATAAATAATGATAATTCCTTATCCCAGAAATACAGACAGAAATTGAACAATGTCTATGTGAAACGCAAATATCCAGTGATATTTTAAATACCCTCAGAATGAAATATATAGCATACAAATCTATTTATAACGCTAAAAATAGGTAATCGAATGACAATTTTTTTTTTAATCCTTAGTAACGCACTTCGTGCCAAGAAATATGAAGGCGTTATTATTCACAGAAACATTTATTCACATTAATACATGTTTAAACACTTCGCAAGATATTAAAAATTAAAATTTTTTTTTTTAATATATCAAAGTGCATTGAATTTAAAAAAAAAACAAACTAAATATACTGACATTTTAATACCACAGGCTAAAATTTTGGAAAGCTGAATCAAACAGTTATGGAAAATGCGGAGAAAAATGAAAACAAAGTCCCAAGACTTAATTTTTGTACATTCGACGTTAATGAGTTTCATTGTTTTCATATTTTTCTCTCATTATCCCCAATCAAGCTAAACGTAGTTTTGAACGCTTTCAAAACTTATGGCCTTCTGCGTGTGTATATTTTATCCGGGCTCCTATAACGGATTAGCGTTCCCTCGTATCATCTATCTGTTCTTGCTAGAACAAGCGACTTAAAAAATGCTTTTAATTTTGCTCTGTGTTTTCTATCAATGATATTAATTAGTTTTGTTGCATTTTTGTTGCGCGTTTCATTTTTTTTTTTTTTACTTTATTTCTTTTACTTACCTTACTCGAAAAATAAAAATGAATGAAATGTCTGACGTTTCAAAGGATCCGAAAAGATTTTTAAAAAAAAAAAAAAGATAAAAAATATGAAGGCGGCGGAAGGTTTTTTTTTTTTTTGAAATTGTAAAAAAAAAGATAACAGATTTAACATCTGGATATATCACCAGAAAAAAAAGATTCTAAAAAAAAAAAAAAAAAAGTAAGACTGTATGTCCAGTAAAGGACATAGATCTACCGTGTGTATTCGTCCACCCACCATTGTTCCTCCTGAAAAAACGTTATGACGCTGCTACCCACTGCGTGTTTATATATGTTAAAAAATTTTGCTCATATTTCAGTTAAACGTGATAAAGGCGATGACAAGGGCCTTGGAGAAAGGACAAAGCTTAAAAAACTAAAGGGTGATGAAGGTATAATATTTAGCTCATTAGATGTGTTGTATATATACATACGTTCTCCTTTCCTTTGTGTCGCGAAATAATCAAAGCCGGTTAAAAAGATATATCTAAATATATACATAAATATATAAGTAGATATATAAATATTAGTCTTACCTCTACTTTGTAAACGCGTTCCAGTAACACACTGTTTTTTTTTTTTTATTTTATTTCATCTATTCCGTTCTAGTCTCCCACCATTTTTTTTTTAAAATTCGATTGACTTTTCTTTGAAATTTTCCTCAACCTGCATCTTGAGATTATTTGAAACGTCTTTAACTGGACACAAGATGTCGAACTGTCTGGAACAAAACATGATGCAAAACCCCAACACGGTCAATATGTAGCGGCGTTATCGATTATGTTGCGATTATTGGATAATAGAGTAAACAATAGTGAATGAATATATAAACGTTTACGTACAAATAGCAACTTTTTTTAGAATAATTTCTGAGCAAACTTGATAGAAATAATTTATATATACTGAGTACTACTAAGTTTTATTCGATACTAAGTTTACTAGTTGCCAAAAGGACCCCACCAGAAATGAAACATAGCACATTCTAGACAACCTGATGGTAATCGAGAAAATGAATATGTTATTATGCTCATATCTTTATATACAATAATGGCTGTATCCGCATATACCCGTCTAATAAGGCGAGTAGCCAATCCCTATTGCAGACGGCTGCTCAGGCACATTTGTGTTTGTTCAACACCCAGAGAGCCCACCTATGGTTCATACTGCAACTATGCTGAGTGGGAATTAGTTACAATATCTGGAGTAGAGAGATCATTATATTGTATGATCAACAGCCTGAGCAAGGCTAGTACGTTCAGATCCTCGGTCACGATGATTTCTAAACTCGTGGTAGCACAACCATAGACGACTCCGAAATTGTTTCGTCTGCGCAATTTCCTTTGCAAGACTTGGATCAATCTGTGGTATGGTTTTTTTGACACTTTATAAAAGTGCCGTATACCGGGATCGCTTCTTTATATACGTAATTCTATAATACCGGTTGTTAGCAGAAGTTCCTTGGCAGATAACTGGGGGTAATTTAACAAAAGTTTAACATAAGGACTATTGAACTTTGGTCTGATTTTCGATAAAATGTTTCCTCTAAAAATTGAATAATAAACAATTTTTAAATACTTATTTTTGCATTGATCACTAATTTAGCACTACAGTTGATTCGAGAAAGCTTTATGATAATTGCAACAACTTGGGTCGTTTGGTTAATACACTACAACTACTATCAATGTTACAATCACACTCCTACTACCTTACTATCGCGGTTAAAACTATTAGGTTGGTGCAAAAATAATGACGTAATAATGTCGTTTTTGACGTATTGTTTAACGTCAAAAACGACATTATTACGGCATTATTTTTGCACCAACCTAATATTTAAAACTGACACAGCGTATTGTTTACTATACGTGAAGTACGGCATCAAATAGATTAAAGCGTTGGTTCGTGAATTTGGTAATGTAGTGATTATGATAACAATGCCTGGGCTAGGCAGTGTATACTGGGACTTAATGAAAAACGGGACAAGCAACAACTGAGCAGTACTAAAATAAGTAGTAGACACGGCAACCCTAGACATGGGCAGTGGAATAAGAACAATCTGCCCCAGTAGATTAAATGAAGGATTCTGTTCGAAATTCCTTGACGATTACCCAGATTGACATACACCTGATGAAGGCCGGAGGGCACAACGTTCGAAACGTTGTGACATCAACAACAAACACAAAGACAATAGTCTACATGTAAATAATGTTAACTCCTAGAAATTCAGACAGAAGGCGGTTACATGATAATAACGACAAAGATGAAAGCATTAGTTTGAATGTAAATAGTATAAATAATGACAAAACCATAGTCGAAATCACGTTCGAGATTGGTGAGTTAGTTATTGAAAACTATACTACCGGATCCCTTACGATGTTTCCGATCCTATCATTGATAACCATATCACGAAATCATCTACGGGATCTGCGAGTTAACACTTACTACGTGATCACCTACGAGATTTAGAATTAGTTATTGACAACCATAGTCGAAATCACGTTCGAGATTGGTGAGTTAGTTATTGAAAACTATACTACCAGACCCCTTACGATGTTTCCGATCCTATCATTGATAACCATATCACGAAATCATCTACGGGATCTGCGAGTTAACACTTACTACGTGATCACCTACGAGATTTAGAATTAATTATTGACAGCCATAGTACGAAATCACCTTCGAGATTAGTGAAAACTATAGTACCAGTTCCCTTACGTTATTTCCTATCATTGTCAACCATATTACGAGATCATCTACGAGATTTGCGAGTTTTACTCTCAGACACAGTATATTCGGAAAATATCTGAAATTATGCATAATTTGTCTGTAGCTTGCCCCATCTTAACATATAACAGTTCAACGAGATAATACCAGAAATCGTTGCCATGAGAAATGGAGAAAGTTTACTGATATAAGAGAACATTTTTAAAATAATCTAAATTTGCTGGCATGATTAATAAATATGCAACCACTTCAAGCTGTTAAAAAACATTCCTTCATGGCATTAACACTATTTCTTTTTAAGTTAAAGCAAGAAACTCTTAATTACTTAACACTGATAAAATGCAGTATAGCCGCTCGCTCACTCTCTATTCCAAAAGATGATAATGTTTCCTCTGCGGGAACAGCGTTTGCTTAAGTAGATTTTAAGTAGCAAGAAATTGCACATATCAAGACCTATTTCTCTCAACATCCTCCCCCGGTTTCTGCGACAAGATGGGGTTCAGGACGGATGGTAGAAAATCAGTTACAGTTAGAATTAATATTAGTATTAATTAATTTATCAAATGCCATAAATTAACGTCTTGTAATAACAGGAAACGTGTTATATATAAAGTATGCAGTTAGTACCAAAGTTAAGATAGTGTAAATACGTAATAAGTGATATAAAGATAGGCGTAGGAAAATTTTAAATTATATAGAGATGGGAAACATTTAGGCACTAAATAAAGATGAGAAACCTCTAGGCATTTGAAAGCTTGAAATATTAGACTACAAACTGAGGTAACAATCTCTGGTGCTTACAAAGTCGAGAAGTGACCGCATCTGGTTGTAATGATACTAAAACGAATTCTTAGTACTGTGATGGTAAGCTAGCAACTGTTATTACCGTCGAATCAAGTTATAACGAAATATCTACCTATATATGTTTCTCTGTCGTGTCCTTTCAGCACGTAGACGATCATGGCTCTTCACCACTTCCTTTTCTTTAATCTATGTGAATTGCCATGACTTGTTGGCAAAGATAGAGGAGTGGTTTCCCGTTGACTTCCCCACAGCTTTGAATTCAACGTTTCCTTCTACACAGTCACCAAAAGTTAGAGTGTCCCCCCACCCTTTACGCTGCTATTTTTCTCATAGTTGTCAAGTAATACGAAATGCCAGCCTATTCTTTGAAGGTATTTTCAAATTATTAAAAGAAGATTAAGTCAAGAAAGGAGAGCTTTATTCGAGAACCAATTGGCATGGATAATCTTGAGACTCTTCTTGAAGCATCTACTTAATGAATCCGCTGTTAGCATTGACGATTGCTCCAATAAGAGGTCTGAAGCGTTGACAGGCCCGAATCAGATGATCTTTATCTATTTTGGATATTGTGCTAGTTCTGATGGACTTCAGAGATTTTGTATTTTGGGGGGAATAATGATCGATTTTCCTCCCAACGATGCACCATATATAGTCGTCCAGGCCAGGAGAGCGAAGAGATGTTTGTTTGGGGTGAAGTGATCATGGAGATATTAACTCATCCATTGTTGTGTCGTATTAGCTTTATGAAACAACGCTGTCTTGGTGGTAGGTGCATGATATTTGCTCACGTTCTTTGTCCTCAAAACCCTCTCGAACATCTCCTAGTCAGCGGCACCGACCCTTAAATCCCGAAGAAAGAAGTGAGGTGAGATGCCATCACTCTCGTAGCTCACGACTGCCAGAATCATCGCAGATGATGAAAACTTTGTGTGTATGACCGTTGGAACGGCTTTAAGGTCTTTACATGACAATTTGTTATTTCTCCGGTCGACATTTTTGGTCCTGATCAAAATGAGTTTAACGAACTCGACTGGAATTCGAACTCCGTGCCGACTTTCACTATACCACCTTCACAGTCTAAATAAACTCTTCCAAATTATAGACAATCAGATTAGCAAAAAATGATAACGCTATGTGAAAGACTTGTGCGGGAGTGAATAAAGAAAACTGGTGCAAATGGTGTGCCCCAAGATTTGCAAACGACCTACCTCAGCTTTTGAATTAAGAATTATTATTCTTCTAGACTGCTGGCCAATTAAGGCTAGGTATCCCAGTATGCCCTACTATTTAAGCAATACGTAGCGGAAAGAGAGACGAAGAGAGGTATTCATGCTCTTTTCTAGATCTATTTGTGCATAAGTAAATTCAACGAACTTGACCTGAATTCGAACTCAGCCCTCCGATTTCACATTTCGAGCCATTATCCACTACACCCACTTCACAGTATAAATACACACTTTCAAATTATAAACAAATTATCGTTGTGCGAATGCTTGTGCAGAACCGAATGCAGAAAACTGAAAATAATAATCAGAATAAGTTATAAAAAAAAGTTAGGGCTTTTGAAAGATGTGTCCTCAAAGAACTGTACCTGTCTGACGATTATTAGCAGCTCTGGGATCGAGCAACCAGACTACAGGCACCCATGATTTGATTATAGTGGTGAAGGCTTGTGTAGAATCAGAGAACTGCCATATGGTCTACAAACGACATCCATTACAACACCTTCACAGTATAAATACAATCGACCAAATTATAGATAAACCGGTTTGTTAAAAATTACGGTCAACTATTTGCTTCTCATCATTAAAATTGTCAAGCTATAGTTTCCAGTCCTTCATTACAACTGTGTCCAGTTAAAAACGTGCATTTCCTGTGCAAAGATTAGAGAAGACCTTTAAGCGATTCGATCCTCAGAGGTTTTTTTTTTATTTCACCTGCACTTCCTCAGTCCCCTTAGTTGAAAAGTAGTAGTTTGGATTTATTGATTCTCTCCCTTTGTTTTTAATGTATGAAGCCACCCATGGTTTTTAAGATTATGTATTGTTTACAGTTTGAAAAATCCTTGACAGAAATACGTAATGTGAAATTGAAAAGTAAACGTAATAAGCATACATGTTTCCTTCAATGATATTTTTTTTATATTTTAGATTCGAGTTTAAATAACAAATACATTATTATAATAGATCAAATAGTATATTTACCTTTGTTAGATAAAATCAGTGTTTCAGAAAGTGAAACTCGGTTACATAATATAGTATAATAAACATCTTAGAAGAAGCTTATTATAGATTTTCGCAGTTATAGGAAGCAACGAAATACCGCGATAATTGGTTGGTAATGTCAAATCACTCTTTTTGGGAATGGGGATGATTTGCGATCGTAGCCAGATGTTATACACGTCTTTTAAGAAGAGTGCTTAATCTCTCATGGCGAAACCACCCAACTCTAGAAATGATATATGGAGACTTGCCGAGAGTATCAACCTTAGTTTGCAGGAGACGTGTCCAGTTCGCCGGGCATTGTGCACGTGCCACAGATGAACTTGTGTCATCATTTGTACTCTGGAGGCACCCATCATCTGACAATCGATCACGCAAGTTAACCTTTCCAGATAGGATAAAACGAGACACATTGATCCCTAAGGAAGATCTTTTAGGTGCTATGACAGATAGGGAATACTGGAGAGCTGTAGTGAGTTCAATCACGGCTGAGGCCGCAAGATGATGATGATAATAAACATTTAGTACACTTATCATATTTGATCATTGCCTATTCAATAATCTATTATTATTTTGTTCTTCTTCACGGTCTTTCTTTTTCAACCGGATTTCTTGCGTGATGGCTGTTCTCCATCAAGTCGTACGACCTCTGACAGATAGAACCTTTCGCAGGATATTTACAAAGTCAAGCAACGTAGACATCTGAAGTGATAGAATACTAGGCTTTATTCGGATTATCTTAATGTAGGTATAGATTCCAAAACCCTTAAGGTAACTAGAAAAATAGTCGCCTGTATCTTTTACATTCTGGCAAATTGAATTCAGAGGTACGGGGATTTCTTCGGCTTGCCAACTTCGCTGACCTTCATATTATCGTCACTAGGAAATAATGAAATAATTTAAATTATATATCTTCATAGCCTGCCTGGTGGCAAACGCTGCTGGTGGCGCCAGGGGTGGCAAACGCTGTTGGTGGCGCCAGGGGTGGCGGTCCCGCCATAGCCACCGAAACCGTGATATCACCCCTGGTCGGCGGCTGATGAAGACAGGGGGTCGCACGTGTTAACACACGTTGTAGGTTTAAAACAAAAAATAGAACGCGACTACGTTCGGACTTTACTCTACCTTGCCTAACAGCAAAGGGGGGGGGGGCGGTATTTTCGGAAAAAGGTTTTGACCAGCTCGAGCTCTAGTTTATCAATTTCCCAGTTTTTCCCAGGGCAAAAAAAAACCAGTAATTATTATATATATTGATTGACTGATTCAATTTTACGGCTTATCAACCCTTTGCAGGTTATCTAAAGCCAGAAAATATTTTTAGATTGTAAAAATTTTTTTGTTAATAATGGTTTAGAGATACAAGTCTTACTGATTACTCCATAGCTGGTAGGAGGGAGAGGTGGATTCATACCTAATCAGAATTTGATAAACAAACAAGAAATTTTGATGTGTATATAAAGTGGAGGTTCAACTCTATATTACAATTAATATGAAAACTGATCCTTCACTTGTTGGCCACGGTAGTTTCCATTCATTTATATTTCAAGAAATGTCTGTATAGCTAATCATTATTTCATGGAATAATTGATTCGTTTTTTACATCTTATCGACCCTTTGCATGTTATCTAAAGCCAGAAAATATTTTGAAATTGTAAGAATGTTCTTTTTTGAGATAATGGTTTTAGTGATACAAGTCTTACTAATTAACCCATAGCTGGTGGGGAGAAGAAGCAGTGCACTCATACCTTGGCCAAGAATATTTGAGTGTATCAATATGACGAAACCAACGGCAATTGGAACTCGGCTCTCCGATTAACAATTCCGTGCCATCGTTCATTACACCAACCGCACACTCAAGCTTACAGCATCTGGTATTCCCAAACGGTCACCCATCTAGGTACTGACCATACTCGACGTAACTTAACTTGTACGGGAACGGGTGTTTCATCGTGATGTGCCCGTAAGCCAGTAATTATTATATTTAATTAAAGTTCTTGCTTACACTTGTTATGATTGCATTGTTTTAAAATTAGGTTTCCTCGTTTCTTTTCTTTCCAAGATTAACATTTATAACAATTAAATTCTATTTTTTACACTTTAAAAGGTTTTCAGACACCTTTTAAATTAGCCTCTTTCCGTTTATAGAGAACAATTCTAATTATTATGAACCCCTTTGTATTAAGTTGACCAAGCATTTCGTTCGCTTACTAGGTAGAAAATTTGCTTAAGAAATCGACGTGCTTTAATCGACTCGGCCACAAAGAGCCTTTGACTATCGAACAAGGCTGAATAGTGCCTTTAAGCAAAATCCTTCTCGTCATAGTCTCCCGAAATTTTCATATCTGCTCAGTTTCGTATCCAAGCATAAGCAGGCCAATTTCGATTTATTAATCTATTTATTAATCCGACATATTTTATCACTTGAAACGTTATTTTTAGTGGATACTCGTATTTGAGTAGAAGTTCCGTTCATTTATTAAACAGTATATTTGTTTATTTTTGTCTAACGGCCGGAATATTCGAGAAAGCTTATTAAAGAAAAATATATGCTTTCGACAGGATTCGAACCAGCGTAACCCTGGACTCGGGGAACCGTAGCAAACAGTTGGCCAACCCAATAATAGTCATCGACGCGTAACAGTTTAAAAATATTTTAGAAAATTGAACAAGGCAAGGAAGCCATATTTTGTGTAGTCTTTTATCTGAATTAATGCCGCAGCTTTCATGTTTCTGTCAAGGTTTTCAGGCATTTTTTTGTGTTTTGCATTTTCTTATTTGACTGTGTGGCCTTTTTAATAAAGCGAATATATATCAGCGTCTTGAAATTTCATGTGGCAATAAAAAAAAAAATGTTTCATACGCCTGCGAGTATGCATTGAAGAATATACGGAATAGTAAAACATTGCATTTTTTTTTTGAGATAGATGTAGAAAAAAAGTCCCGAAAAAATTGGCATTGGACAAATATACAAAAAAAAACAAAAAAAACATGCACGTATGAATGCATTCATAAAGTTTTTTTTAAGGCGCACGCGCAAACGTAGATTTGTATTCATACGCGCGTGATTTGTTCAAGCAAGGAGGAGACAAGTCTATCATCTACGGATGACTGAATGAGGGTATTCTATAGTGCGATATTCGAAGTATGAAACAGACATGGATTTCTTAATATAGGCACAACAAAAAATAAATTCATTAAAGCATACTATTTTTTTTAAAGAACGTAGAAGTAGGAAGTAGCTAGAAATGAAGTCGGCAATAATTGACTATTATTTTTAAGAAGAGATATTATCATTCAAATAGACATTTGAATTTATTCTTTTTCCCCCACAATGTTTCGGCCGATTTATTCTAAGGCCTTCTTCGAGTAAATTTCCGGGATGAAAAGAGACGGTCACTTTCTCTCAGCAGTATAAAACATATATATATATATATACACTACAGTTCAAAAGTTTGAGCATACCTCTAGTAATTTTTTAAATTGGCCCCAAAATTATTTCTTTTGCACTTGAAATACGAGAAAATTATTATACATGGTTAAAAAAGGTGGCATGATTTTTATAAGATATTTTATTATGACAAAAAGGAAAAAAAACATTTTATTATTAAATTTGGCTCTCGTCAAAATATCCTCTTTTAGCCTTGGTTACTGCAGCAAAAATTTTTGGCAATCGTTGCAAAAGTATAACTTTGATAATTGATTCCATTCATTTTTCAATAACTCTAAGAGCTCTTTTTTCATTTTTTTCATTTCATATATATATATATATATATATATATATATAGTGCATGTTAGGCAACTGAATGACAAAGTGGAAAAATTATGTGCAATACGTTTTTCCTCAAGAAGGAATTCATCAGACGAAAAGATTTTTTATGGAATTATATATATATATGAATAAAAAAATGAAAACTTTTATTAGGCAAAGGGTTTCGTCCTCTGATGAACATTGTCATGGTCTAGTTATACATACATACATACATATATAAATACACACAAACATGCATACACACACACAAACACATACACCTATATATTTATATATATATATATATATATATATATATATATATATATATAGACAGTAGGATTTCACTATCCCTGTAATTCCATTTATCCTCAGTTGGCCCACACCAAAACTTTTATTAAAGTGGAGCTGTTTTCAAAAAAACATAGTTTAAAGATTTAAAATAAAAAACAAAAAGAAATACATAGATATAGATATGGGGGATTTGGGTCCCTTCTATTATCAAATGGGCTTTCAGTGCATAGTAACATAGATTTTGACTGAAGATGATAGTGAGATCATACTGTATATATATATATATATATATATATATATATATATATATATATATATATTTGAGCATCCGTATTTTGATAAGCTTATTTGAGTTTTTTAACAGTATTTGTTTTGTCTACCGCCCTTCGTACTCAAGAAAATCTGTCCTCCAACAAATAAATCCCAAAATTTGTTTGGATTTATTACTATTCATGAATTTTATGAATGCATACATACATACATACATACATACATACATACATACATATATATATATATATATATATATATATATATATATATATATATATATATATATATATGTATGTATATTAAGAATAAAACATGAAAAGTAATTATAAACATTTCCAGGTTACAGGTTCGTAGCCAAGATGGAGTTCTTGTGGATTGAGAGTACCGGTATCCTAGAAAATCATTTACTTCCCACTGTGGAAATAAGAAGAACTAATTTTAGTTTGCAAGTTCTTACTTGTGCCGCATCTGACTTAAACGCCGTCTTCTGCCCTCAAAATATCCTGGCCACGAGCCCGACACGTTATAAATTATGACCCTTACTGCTCTGCACGCGTCATTAAAAACAGATTTTCTTGACAAACATTGCTATTAAGTTTGATATTTTTCCGTATGCTATCGATTTTATTTGCACTCTTTAATAAAGAAATAACTGTCGCTTTCCATACGACGAGTATCTATGAAGAAGGTTGTAGAATGGCTAGGCCGAAACTTTTTTGGAGTGTGGGGACAATAAAAATAAAAATAAAAAATGCTGATAGATGTAAAACGAGACACTGGCTAGAAATAGATAGTTTCTATCAATAAACATTCTGGCACAAATAAAGAAATACATGAAAATGTAGTTCCAGTAGAATTGGGAGTACGGGAACTGCTGTAATTAACATTAAAACTGTAAGGTTTTAAAACAGAACTCCTAAAATATAATATAAGTGTTATTTTAGAATAATTTCTTTTTTATATTTAGTATATCAAATTTAACTATT
The DNA here is from genome assembly GCA_903632075.3 of Acanthosepion pharaonis. Lineage (NCBI taxonomy): Eukaryota > Metazoa > Mollusca > Cephalopoda > Sepiida > Sepiidae > Acanthosepion > Acanthosepion pharaonis. Next base: position 2,025,414 of record CAHIKZ030000879.1, read on the forward strand.
ATGAGACCAATTTAATATTATTTATATATTTATGTGGAAGCATAAATATATAAATAATACATTATGTACATACCTAAACAGTAATAATAATAATAGCTTAGAATATTATTATTATTATTATTGACAACAGTAACAATATCTCTTCTTTTATGTAGTTTTGGAATAATAAATATAAAGTTTTAACAAAACATTTATTCAGATGTAAGGCAAAAGAAAGGAAGGAGAAATTCGAAAATGAAATTTGAAATTGTATAATCTTTTTCGAAAAAAGGAATCAGCTTTTGGCCATTCGCTCAACATTCAATAAAATGATGACATAGAATTAAAACAAACAAAAAAAAAAAAATTCTGAACCAATCCTTACCCCAGACCCACCCCCTGAGATTCCCCGCCTTTCCAAATTACTGGATACAACGGATGTCAATGAAGAAAAACGCTTCCAAGGGACGCAGACGAGAAGTTTATTCGAAATTCATCTCCAACGTCTGTCCATCAAGCGCGGAGAGAAAAAAATGGAGACATTTTTCAAGCCGGTCGGTCTTTCAACAAAAGGACGCAGTCGGACATTCTGGACAAGTTTGAAAATTTCTAATTATCTTGTAACCTCTTACCGTTTCGTGACATTATAACCTTTTGTTACTAATCCCTTTAGGTGAAGTGAAGGCCGGCAGTATATATATATATATATATATATATATATATATATATATATATATATATATATATATATATATATATTGTTGTAAGCACGATTACAACTCTGCAACTTTCCTTTTAATTTTATTTAATTCATTTTAACCTTGAGTTGCAGGTTGTCATTGTATTCATAGATAAACGCCGTGCCGGACACAGAAACATTATTGATTTTTGAATTGAATTGTTTGAATGTTTTTTTATGTAATTATAGAAAAAAAACTTTATTTACAACACGCGCATACGCAATAATATATCATGTAACGATATACATTTATGTCTAATGATAATTTGCGAGCTCTCTACATGAGATACAACCATTTTGGAATTTTAGCATGCCATTTTAAAAATCAGGTAATAATCCAATGTTCAGGTATTAGCCACAAAACCGTAGAACCATCTTATATGAATAAATGTATATACAGTAATACTCCCAGTTAGTGCTGCATTTGGTTAGTGCTATATTGGTTAGTGCTACATTGGTTAGTGCTATATCGGTTAGTGCTAATTCCTCGTAGTGATCTTTACCGAAATAAATTTCGTTATAAAATTAGTAATTTTAAATTTTGGAATAAATAATTATAATAATATCCCTGAAATGACTGCATATTTTATGTTCCTGGCATTGTTAGAAGCAGTCTATCAAGTTCATATCTCTATTAATATATGATAATATATGTTTGTCATATGAGAATAAAATTTCGCTGCCGACACTTGGGTCTTAACACAGATCGCCTGAGAGTAAGCACAGTCGACCTCATTTTGCAATAATTAGATCACGTGTCGGGTAAAGGAAAATATATCTATATATATATGGGAATTAGCGGCGCCTGACCGGGTATTTTTCGAAGGCATTACTATTGTTGTATCTGTGATTTGCAAAGTCTGTCCTACAAACGGGCATTACAAAAATATTATGGGCTGTATAGCACTGTTTCATTTAGTACTGCATGTTTTAAGAATGTATCTTTCGAAGAATTCGTGGCAATTCACAGATAATAATCTCTGTAGAGTAATGAGTAACTAAGGCCTGATGTGACATGGTATCAAAAAATAAATAAATAAATAAAAGAAGGAAAAAGAGCACTAACAGTGGTGTTGCTGTATATATATAAACCAGATATATTCTGTTGAGATGTCCTTTAAAGAGGAGAAGAGGTTTATACGGTGTTTCCTGTTTAGGATTGGGTTTCTGATCCTTTTGCATTCTCTTTCACTTCCAGCATCCCCTTGTGTTTTAGTGGCATTATCGCCTTGCTTGGAGTAAACTGTTTAAAAAAAAAAAACATTTACAAGTTGGACGAGAATCCGACAGAGTAGTAAAAAAAAAATAAGACAATTTGTAAAACATCGATTCTGACATGTTTTGCCGAGGAACCGCATTATTAGAAAAAAAGAACTCAAAGATTTTTTTTATTAAATAAAATATTTTTTCTGACGATGCCTGTTCACCGGCGAAACATATGACAATATAAATTATCAATATTGTCTTATATAGTTAATAAACATGTTATATGTTTACTAAACTTGCCAAATGCGCTTTTTTTACCAGTTTAAAAATTAAAAAGCTATTTATTAGGTTGGTGCAAAAATAATGACGTAAGAATGTCGTTTTTGACGTAAAAAAAAGTACGTCAAAAAACGACATTATTACGTCATTATTTTTGCACCAACCTAATAAAAACTACATTTAATATTCCTAATTTTATTTGATAGTTTTTAACATTTTATATAATATAAATGATTTTATAAGTTATGTTCATTATTATGTAATGATAGACGAATATATTTGTAGAAATTGAAGATTTAGAGTAATTTTTTAAGTCTAGATCATTGCCTGTAACTTTTCAATTATCTACTGTTAATTTTATTGAAAAGATTTTGTCCTTCATTTCTTTGTATCCGAGTTTGGTCTCTCTTCGAGGATGACTTTACTTTTAATTGAAAATCAATCTTTTAAAATGCTTGAAAAAGTGTTAAATAAAAAAAAGTTCGCCATAACAAGCATCAATTTCATTTTATGCTGCTCTTTCAAAAATAAAAGCTGTTTCTTGCATATGTTTCCTTACGATCAGCGCCGCCACTGCACATGCGCAAAGCCATATATATCCTCCATATTTATCAGTTTTTTTTTCTCTTAGGTAACGACAGTTGCATATACTGTCAACTTTAGCCTCCATTTTATTCTCTGTCATCTCTATGAGAAGCGCATTTGAAATGATTTTTTTCTGTTTTAAATACAATTTGAATAACCTGTTATTTTAACTTACAACTGAATTAATTCTAATCTTTTGTCTTTTTGTTTTTGTGAACATGTTTGAATTCAAATTGAACTAAATTTATCTTACTATATTTAATTAAAATATGACATCTTTTCCTGTTATTTAATCACTTTTAAATGAGGAAATATTTCTTCCAGTAATGAAAGGATAATGCATGATAAAGAAAAACAAACTTTTCAGCACATTGATTTCTAATTGAAACGTAAAGAAATTATATGCTAACATTTACTTATGTATATATGTATATATGTATGTATGCATGTATGTATGTATTATTATTATTCCAGAAATAACATAAATTAGATTTAAATCACCATGAATAAAGGACTTTTTTAAATGGATAACAATGAATATGGAAAATGAACCAATTTCGGAAAACGATGTTCCTTTATATATTTATTGGAATATTCTGAGAATGTTCTTTCTCCTTTTTTTAATTAGATAAATATTTTCACAGATATTATGCCTGTATTTGAAATATATCTATAATAAGTAAACTTGATTTTGAAAGAAAATTATTTATCAAAGCCAAACGGCTCTGTTGAATTTTACAATTTAAAAGATTCAGCAGAGAAAAGAACATATATTAAATGCAAGAAAATATCATTTTGTTTTTAAAAAAATCCAAAAAACAAAACAGAATAACAAGCATCGTATTTTTTAATTTCTCCTACAACCCAACTTCGATTAAGAATCATTTTAAGATGAAAATTATCTCATAGACATTTATAATCAGAACTACTACTGCTAAATTTAATTCCATGAAGGCGTCGAGGCCACGCGAACCACCATGTCCTGCCAGTTCTCACGGACTTAGCAGATCGTCGGAACATCCTTTAGTGTTGGATTAATCTGCTGGAGGTGCTTTAATCAGAACAGTAAAATAAATTATAGTTAAGATAATTGTTAAACAGGCCGATATTCTTTTTTTTTTACGCCCTGTCTATTATAATAAATCTTCCGTTGGTATTCACATTTCTTACACTTTATATAATGTGAATTGTGAAACAACAGCAATAATTTTCGCCACATAACAGTTGTTCAACTTGCATACACATACTAATAGATATTTAATATATATACGAAATATAATGTCTATTGTGGGACAAATATAGCAATGCTTACCTCCATTTCTATACGCATTTCATTTAGGAAATGTAATGGCTATGTGGGACAGATTAAGTTTTGTCCCTTCATATTTGCTCCTATTACATACACATTTCATATACTAAATGTAATATATATTGTGGGATAAATGAATTTTTGTCTCATAATAGTTGCTTCAATTACATAAATATTTCATATACTAAATGTAATGTCTATTTTGGGACAAGTTAATTTTTCTCCCATAATAATTGCTCTGATTACATACACATTTCATATACTAAATGTAATATCTATTGTGGAACAAATTAATTTTTGTCCCATAATTGTTGCTCCAATTACATACAGATTTTATATACTAAATGTAATGTCTATTGTAGGACAAATTAATTTTTTGTCCCATAATTGTTGCTCAATTACATACAGATTTCATATACTAAATGTAATGTCTATTGTAGGACAAATTAATTTTGTCCCATAATTGTTGCTCCAATTACATACACATTTTATATACTAAATGTAATGTCTATTGTAGGACAAATTAATTTTTGTCCCATAATTGTTGCTCCAATTACATACAGATTTCATATACTAAATGTAATGTCTATTGTAGGACAAATTAATTTTTGTCCCATAATTGTTGCTCCAATTACATACAGATTTCATATACTACTAAATGTAATGTCTATTGTGGAACAAATTAATTTTGTCCCATAATTGTTGCTCCAATTACATACAGATTTCATATACTAAATGTAATGTCTATTGTAGGACAAATTAATTTTTGTCCCATAATTGTTGCTCCAATTACATACAGATTTCATATACTAAATGTAATGTCTATTGTAGGACAAATTAATTTTTGTCCCATAATTGTTGCTCCAATTACATACAGATTTCATATACTAAATGTAATGTCTATTGTAGGACAAATTAATTTTTGTCCCATAATTGTTGCTCCAATTACATACAGATTTCATATACTAAATGTAATGTCTATTGTAGGACAAATTAATTTGAGATTTCCTATAATTGTTAATTTTGTCCCTCAATTACATACAGATTTCATATACTAAATGTAATGTCTATTGTAGGACAAATTAATTTTTGTCCCATAATTGTTGCTCCAATTACATACAGATTTTTCATATACTAAATGTAATGTCTATTGTAGGACAAATTATTTTTGTCCCATAATTGTTGCTCAATTACATACAGATTTTATATACTAAATGTAATGTCTATTGTAGGACAACTCCAATTAACAGATTTCATATACATAATGTCTATTGTAGGACAAATTAATTTTTGTCCCATAATTGTTGCTCAATTACATACAGATTTTATATACTAAATGTAATGTTATTGTGCTCCAAGGACAAATTAAATGTAATGTCTATTTTTGTCCCATAATTGTTGCTCCAATTACATACAGATTTCATATACTAAATGTAATGTCTATTGTAGGACAAATTAATTTTTGTCCCATAATTGTTGCTCCAATTACATACAGATTTCATATACTAAATGTAATGTCTATTGTAGGACAAATTAATTTTGTCCCATAATTGCTGTAGACAAATTACATACAGATTTCATATACTAAATGTAATGTCTATTGTGGAACAAATTAATTTTTGTCCCATAATTGTTGCTCCAATTACATACAGATTTCATATACTAAATGTAATGTCTATTGTAGGACAAATTAATTTTTGTCCCATAATTGTTGCTCCAATTACATACAGATTTCATATACTAAATGTAATGTCTATTGTAGGACAAATTAATTTTTGTCCCATAATTGTTGCTCCAATTACATACAGATTTTATATACTAAATGTAATGTCTATTGTAGGACAAATTAATTTTTGTCCCATAATTGTTTGCTACCAATTAGGACATTACAGATTTCATATACTAAATGTAATGTCTATTGTAGGACAAATTAATTTTTGTCCCATAATTGTTGCTCCAATTACATACAGATTTTATATACTAAATGTAATGTCTATTGTAGGACAAATTAATTTTTGTCCCATAATTGTTGCTCCAATTACATACAGATTTCATATACTAAATGTAATGTCTATTGTAGGACAAATTAATTTTTGTCCCATAATTGTTGCTCCAATTACATACAGATTTCATATACTAAATGTAATGTCTATTGTAGGACAAATTAATTTTTTTTGTCCCATAATTGTTGCTCCAATTACATACAGATTTCATATACTAAAAATGTCTATTAATTGGAACAAATTGTAGGACAAATTTTTTGTCCCATAATTGTTGCTCCAATTACATACAGATTTCATATACTAAATGTAATGTCTATTGTAGGACAAATTAATTTTTGTCCCATAATTTTTATACAAAAATAACATACAGATTTTTTCCCATATACTAAACATACAATTTAATGTCTATTGTAGGACAAATTAATTTTTGTCCCATAATTGTTGCTCCAATTACATACAGATTTCATATACTAAATGTAATTTTTGTCCCTAATTGTAGGACAAATTAATTTTTGTCCCATAATTTTTCCAATTACATACAGAATATACTAAATGTAATGTCTATTGTGGAACAAATTAATTTTTGTCCCATAATTGTTGCTCCAATTACATACAGATTTCATATACTAAATGTAATGTCTATTGTAGGACAAATTAATTTTTGTCCCATAATTGTTGCTCCAATTACATACAATTTCAAATATACTAAATGTAATGTCTATTGTGGAACAAATTAATTTTTGTCCCATAATTGTTGCTCCAATTACATACAGATTTCATATACTAAATGTAATGTCTATTGTAGGACAAATTAATTTTTGTCCCATAATTGTTGCTCCAATTACATACAGATTTCATATACTAAATGTAATGTCTATTGTGGAACAAATTAATTTTTGTCCCATAATTGTTGCTCCAATTACATACACAGATTTCATATACTAAATGTAATGTCTATTGTAGGACAAATTAATTTTTGTCCCATAATTGTTGCTCAATTACATACAGATTTCATATACTAAATAATGTCTATTGTGGAACAAATTAATTTTTGTCCCATAATTGTTGCTCCAATTACATACAGATTTCATATACTAAATGTAATGTCTATTGTAGGACAAATTAATTTTTGTCCCATAATTGTTGCTCCAATTACATACAGATTTCATATACTAAATGTAATGTCTATTGTGGAACAAATTAATTTTTGTCCCATAATTGTTGCTCCAATTACATACAGATTTCATATACTAAATGTAATGTCTATTGTAGGACAAATTAATTTTTGTCCCATAATTGTTGCTCCAATTACATACAGATTTCATATACTAAATGTAATGTCTATTGTGGAACAAATTAATTTTTGTCCCATAATTGTTGCTCCAATTACATACAGATTTCATATACTAAATGTAATGTCTATTGTAGGACAAATTAATTTTTGTCCCATAATTGTTGCTCAATTACATACAGATTTCATATACTAAATGTAATGTCTATTGTAGGACAAATTAATTTTTGTCCCATAATTGTTGCTCAATTACATACAGATTTCATATACTAAATGTAATGTCTATTGTAGGACAAATTAATTTTTGTCCCATAATTGTTGCTCCAATTACATACAGATTTCATATACTAAATGTAATGTCTATTGTAGGACAAATTAATTTTGTCCCATAATTGTTGTCTATTCCAATTACATACAGATTTCATATACTAAATGTAATGTCTATTGTAGGACAAATTAATTTTTGTCCCATAATTGTTGCTCAATTACATACAGATTTCATATACTAAACATAATGTCTATTGTAGGACAAACAAATTTTTGTCCCATAATTGTTGCTCCAATTACATACAGATTTTATATACTAAATGTAATGTCTATTGTAGGACAAATTAATTTTTTGTCCCATAATTGTTGCTCCAATTACATACAGATTTCATATACTAAATGTAATGTCTATTGTAGGACAAATTAATTTTTTTGTCCCATAATTGTAACTCCAATTTACAGATTTTATATACTAAATGTAATGTTAGGACAAATTAATTTTTTGTCCCATAATTGTTGCTCCAATTACATACAGATTTCATATACTAAATGTAATGTCTATTGTAGGACAAATTAATTTTTGTCCCATAATTGTATCCAATTCATACAGATTTTATATACTAAATGTTGTCTATTGTAGGACAAATTAATTTTGTCCCATAATTGTTTCAGATTTTATTTTAATGTCTATTGTAGGACAAATTAATTTTTGTCCCATAATTGTTGCTCAATTACATACAGATTTCATATACTAAATGTAATGTCTATTGTAGGACAAATTAATTTTTGTTAATTGTTGCTCAATTACATACAGATTTCATATACTAAATGTAATGTCTATATGTATGTAGGACAAATTAATTTTGTCCCATAATTGTTGCTCCAATTACATACAGATTTTATATACTAAATGTAATGTCTATTGTAGGACAAATTAATTTTTGTCCCATAATTGTTGCTCAATTACATACAATTTCATATACTAAATGTAATGTCTATTGTAGGACAAATTAATTTTTGTCCCATAATTGTGTCTCCAATTACATGATTTTATATACTAAATGTAATGTCTATTGTAGGACAAATTAATTTTTGTCCCATAATTGTTGCTCCAATTACATACAAATATACTAAATGTAATGTCTATTGTAGGACAAATTAATTTTTGTCCCATAATTTTGCTCCAATTACATACAGATTTCATATACTAAATGTAATGTCTATTGTAGGACAAATTAATTTTGTCCCATAATTGTTGCTCAATTACATACAGATTTCATATACTAAATGTAATGTCTATTGTAGGACAAATTAATTTTTGTCCCATAATTGTTGCTCCAATTACATACAGATTTCATATACTAAATTAATGTCTATTGTAGGACAAATTAATTTTTTGTCCCATAATTGTTGCTCAATTACATACAGATTTTATATACTAAATGTAAATTGTAGGACAAATTAATTTTTGTCCCATAATTGTTGCTCCAATTACATACAGATTTCATATACTAAATGTAATGTCTATTGTAGGACAAATTAATTTTTGTCCCATAATTGTTGCTCCAATTACATACAGATTTTATATACTAAATGTAATGTCTATTGTAGGACAAATTAATTTTTGTCCCATAATTGTTGCTCCAATTACATACAGATTTCATATACTAAATTAATGTCTATTGTAGGACAAATTAATTTTGTCCCATAATCGTTGCTCAATTAAACAGATTTTATATACTAAATGTAATGTCTATTGTAGGACAAATTAATTTTTGTCCCATAATTGTTGCTCCAATTACATACAGATTTCATATACTAAATGTAATGTCTATTGTTTGACAAATTAATTTTTGTCCCATAATTGTTGCTCCAATTACATACAGATTTTATATACTAAATGTAATGTCTATTGTAGGACAAATTAATTTTTTGTCCCATAATTGTTGCTCCAATTACATACAGATTTCATATACTAAATGTAATGTCTATTGTAGGACAAATTAATTTTGTCCCATAATTGTTGCTCCAATTACATACAGATTTCATATACTAAATGTAATGTCTATTGTAGGACAAATTAATTTTTTGTCCCATAATTGTTGCTCCAATTACATACAGATTTTCATATACTAAATGTAATGTCTATTGTAGGACAAATTAATTTTTGTCCCATAATTGTTGCTCCAATTACATACAGATTTCATATACTAAATGTAATGTCTATTGTAGGACAAATTAATTTTTGTCCCATAATTGTTGCTCCAATTACATACAGATTTCATATACTAAATGTAATGTCTATTGTAGGACAAATTAATTTTTTGTCCCATAATTGTTGAACAAATTAATTTTTCCAATTACATACAGATTTCATATACTAAATGTAATGTCTAAAGGACAAATTAATTTTGTCCCATAATTGTTGCTCCAATTACATACAGATTTCATATACTAAATGTAATGTCTATTGTAGGACAAATTAATTTTTGTCCCATAATTGTTGCTCCAATTACATACAGATTTCATATACTAAATGTAATGTCTATTGTAGGACAAATTAATTTTTGTCCCATAATTGTTGCTCCAATTACATACAGATTTCATATACTAAATGTAATGTCTATTGTAGGACAAATTAATTTTGTCCCATAATTGTTGTCCAATTACATACAGATTTCATATACTAAATGTAATGTCTATTGTAGGACAAATTAATTTTGTCCCATAATTGTTGCTCCAATTACATACAGATTTCATATACTAAATGTAATGTCTATTGTAGGACAAATTAATTTTTGTCCCATAATTGTTGCTCCAATTACATACAGATTTCATATACTAAATGTAATGTCTATTGTAGGACAAATTAATTTTTGTCCCATAATTGTTGCTCCAATTACATACAGATTTCATATACTAAATGTAATGTCTATTGTAGGACAAATTAATTTTTGTCCCATAATTCTCAATTACATACAGATATACTAAATGTAATGTCTATTGTAGGACAAATTAATTTTTGTCCCATAATTGTTAACTCCAATTACATACAGATTTCATATACTAAATGTAATGTCTATTGTAGGACAAATTAATTTTGTCCCATAATTGTTGCTCTCCAAATTATATACAGATTTCATATACTAAATAATGTCTATTGTAGGACAAATTAATTTTTGTCCCATAATTGTTGCTCCAATTACATACAGATTTCATAAAATGTAATGTCTATTGTAGGACAAATTAATTTTGTCCCATAAATTGTAGGACAAATTAATTAATTACAATTACAGATTTCATATACTAAATGTAATGTCTATTGTAGGACAAATTAATTTTTGTCCCATAATTGTTATCCAATTATATTTCATATACTAAATGTAATGTATTATAGGACAAATTAATTTTTGTCCCATAATCCAATTACATATATTTCATATACTAAATGTAATGTCTATTGTAGGACAAATTAATTTTGTATAATTGTTGCTCCAATTACATACAGATTTCATATACTAAATGTAATGTCTATTGTAGGACAAATTAATTTTTGTCCCATAATTGTTGCTCCAATTTACAGATTTCATATACTAAATGTAATGTCTATTGTAGGACAAATTAATTTTGTCCCATAATTGTTGCTCCAATTACATACAGATTTCATATACTAAATGTAATGTCTATTGTAGGACAAATTAATTTTTGTCCCATAATTGTTGCTCCAATTACATACAGATTTCATATACTAAATGTAATGTCTATTGTAGGACAAATTAAATTTTGTCCCATAATTGTTGCTCCAATTACATACAGATTTCATATACTAAATTAATGTCTATTGTAGGACAAATTAATTTTTGTCCCATAATTGTTGCTCTCAATTACATACAGATTTCATATACTAAATGTAATGTCTATTGTAGGACAAATTAATTTTTGTCCCATAATTGTTGCTCCAATTACATACAGATTTCATATACTAAATGTAATGTCTATTGTAGGACAAATTAATTTTTTGTCCCATAATTGTTGCTCAATTACATACAGATTTCATATACTAAATGTAAATTGTAGGACAAATTAATTTTTGTCCCATAATCCAATTACATACAGATTTCATATACTAAATGTAATGTCTATAGGACAAATTAATTTTGTCCCATAATTGTTGCTCCAATTACATACAGATTTTATATACTAAATGTAATGTCTATTGTAGGACAAATTAATTTTTGTCCTATATTACGTACTCCAACCGCATACATATTTCATATACTCAAATTTCATATAGTCATATATTCATATTTCATTGTTCCTTATTACATTTCATATTCTAAATATAATGACTGTTGTGGGACAAAGATAGTCTCTTTGTGCCCAATAATAGTTGCTTTATTTGCTTACACATTTCATCCACAAAGTCTCACAGTTGTTTTGGGACACAGACATTACTTTTTATCTTCAGAACAAAGCTTAAAAATCCTCCTAATAGTAGCTTTTACTAGTTTTGTTTTTGTACTTTCAGAAATAGCATAAAATAAGGACCTGATACAAAAATACAATTTGCAAGAAAACAAACAAAAAAAAAAAAACAAAAAAAAAACAGAAGGAACGTAATGACTTTTTTCATTAATAATTAAAATGAAATTAATAAAACCAAAATATGATCTAATTTATCCTAACTGACTAATATAAACAGCAGTCTCTTGATCATTATGTGATTCATGTTTTCGATTCAGTTGATTTCTAATCTGTACGCATTGCGATGTTTCAGTGGATAAATCAAACAGACGTCTATCTCAAATCGAGTTGACACGTATGAATTTGAAGAAAACCGAAAAGACGGGAAGTGACAGCGAAGACGATAGGGTAAGGTTTTGGATCAGTGAACCTCATTCACTGAATTTCTTTCTGTCCTTTCTAATCAAAAATTTGAATGTCTTAAATCCGTATATGTTGTATGTATTGTTCATTAATTTGTACTGTGTCCAAAATAATGTCAATTTTATTTTAAAACCGTTTTTTATTCTCCTTTGATATAACTATGTTCTCTTTTTTTTTTTTTTATTCACATTTAATTTTTAATCTCTTTTTAAATATATATTCATTTAATTCTATTCTTTATTTTAACACATCGAAGGATAAAACATATAATAAATTCACATGTTTAAAATCAGTTACTAAATTTGAAAATGCGAGTCACAATATAACCTTAAATATTATAAAACAATTATGTCTTGTGTTGCGCGCTGTGAAAATCTGTTGCACATCGAAACATATGATGTGTATTTACATGTTGAATGTGTTTGCTCACTTCACTGATAAACCATGCATCTTAACGTTTTATATGATATCAGTTACTTTTCAGATTTTGATTGCAAACCTACGGAAAATACGTTTTACACATGAAGAAAATATTGACGAAGCATTTAAACCGCGCATATCGTTGCTAAAATAAAATGTTAAATTATTTGAAACGCAGTGATAAAAGTAAATATTAGGTTTTGCAAAAATTAAGTTGAAACTTAGGTGTTGAATATTGGAGGGATATTTAAGAGGACTGCATGATATATAAACTGAGGAATAAAAAGGGCAAAAGTGTTTCCACCAAAAGACACGACCAAAAATAAACTGGGGAACGCCGACAAAGAACAGTAATCCATTTTGAAAATGAGTTAGCATGAAAAAACTCTGTAAATGGGAAATAATGAATATATATATATATGTGTGCGTGTGTGTGTGTGTATGCAACTATTCTCAGATGGAGTGTATATGTAGAAGAGTCAAAATGAATAAAAAGAAACAAGAGAAAAAACTATACTTAGCCGACGCGTTTAAAAATGCGTTCATACCTATTGTCTCATTTTCGACTCGTATTGTTTCAAAATGGAATAAAAAGCCACGAATTTAATTTTGCAATTAAATTAAATTAAACTTTAAATTCGTGGCTTTTAGCTTCCAGCTCAGAAAAAAATATATTTAAATCAATTAATTTATAATATTAATGCTCTGTAAATTTACATAAGCACTATTTTGTAAAAAAAATAAAAATACCTATAAGAACACCGGATTATATATCTTACATTTATATATATATATATATTTAAGAAACAGCAGATATTTTGTATGTGTCTCAAATATTAAAAATATTAAAATAATATAAAAAATAAAGCATTAATAATGTTATTTAAAAAGATTACTTAACTTTAATATTTCTTTGTTGTTGATTTCCTCGACTTCGAAGTTTCTCTGAAATGACCATTTTTCAAGGGGTTCTGTTTTTGTGTTTTAGAAACACAAAAGAAACCAAAAAATGACATAAAAAACAACAAAAATGATATAAAAGTTAAGAAAACTTTTTATATTATATATATATATATATATATATATATATATATATATATAGTCAAATAGTAAGAATAAAAGTTAATGCTTAAAATGTAAAATAGATAACAGATTTTGATATTATTGTATTAATTATATGACAATATATCATGGATGAGTTCACCGTCATTTTTCGACGTATTTGATGGCCCAGCAGCTCAGTTCATAGTAAACAAACATCAATTATAATAATATCATTTATTTAATAATATCAGAATATGCTGTCTATTTTATTTTTTAAGCTTTTGCCTGATTTTGAGTTTCATCCTTTATTCTTATAAATTTATATATATATACAGTGTAACCCGGATATAAGAGACCCGGATATAAGAGAGACCCGGATATGAGAGATTTTCTCTGGTCCCAAATTAGAGCCTGTGTAAATGTATATAAAATAGACCAAACCCGGATATAAGAGAAACCCGGATATAAGAGAAACCCGGATATAAGAGACTTCTTCTCCGGTCCCGACAACTCTCTTATATCCGGGTTACACTTGTATATATATAGTTCCAATTTTCCTAAAAATGTCTGCATTATTTGAATGTGAAAAAAACTGTTCTTAGATGAGAAAAATGCAATATATACATACGTACGTTCGTATATATATATATCTTTTTTTTCTGGCGTTCCTCTCCTCTTTTAGATGAAATCTACGACCCTAGTTGTTTTACATAAAGTTTTAACTTTCATTTAGTTCGACCAGTATACGAAATATCACGATTATTTGATCATTAAAGTTAAACTCTATAAAAATAAATGAATAAAGCACAATCTATTCGTCCTGAGAATAGAAACGAGGCCAAAAAAAAAAAATTCAGAAACAATGAATTCATTACTGTATCCTTTAGTTATAAGAAAACTTTAATCCAGTCGTGTCTAATAGATAGACTTGCTAAAGTTACTTGTAATTAATCTAAATTTAAAGAAGTTTAAATTTAACAATTTTAATAAGATAAGAATTATAATAACTGCATTGATTAAAATAAAACGTAACACAATTTCTTTTTTTAAGTTAAAAACAAAAATAATTTACTTCTTAACAGATTTTAATATTTCAGTGGTTGTCAAGGAATTTCCTGGTTCAATACAGCTTTTCTGAATTAAAAACAAAAATAAGACACAAATATTTCAAAATTTCAGTATTACTATTTTTCCATCTTTTTTTTTATTTTTTTCACAAAAAACAAAAACAAAAATGATGACGCTTTCCCATTTTAGTGTCATCAACATGGCAACACTTCACATTCCCTGGAAAAAAATCAGCAATTTACATACATGTACCTCATCTGAAACTTCTGCTGAAAAATCCTCAGCACATAAAGAAACAAACATTTTGAATTTCATTCTTTTTTTCTTTTCTCTTTCCAGCAATAAAAGTAAAATCTTATTTAAATACAAATACAGTTTGCGTGTGAATGAATGACAAAGAGAGTATGCATTCCATATTTTTCAAGGATAAACAAATATACTTCAATCGTTAAATCAGTTTGACGATGGAAAGAAAAAATGATTTCTTTAGAAAAGAATCTATTTAAACAACGATCAATTTTCTTGAGCAAGAATTTATTTTTTACAAACAAAAACAAATTTTGTCAAACAAAAATCAATTTTCTAGGACATAAATCAGTTTTCTTGAGAAAAAAAAAAAAAGATTTTTCTAAGCAAAAAATTAATTTTCAAGAACAAAAACCTCTTTTATTGAATAAAAATTCTCTTTCATCGAGTAAAACCAATATTGACGATCAAACATATAGTTTGTTGAGCAAATTTTTCTCGGACAAAAATTAATTTTCCCGGAAGATTCATTTCACTTATTGAAACTAATCGTTCTCACTTTCGATAAATTACACACACAAACATACACATATAAAACCATTTCTGCGGCGTAATATCATTATGTAAATGTAAAATTTTTCTTTAGATGTATATATAAATATATACATATATGTGTGTATGTGAGAAAGAGAGAGAGAGAGAGAGAGAGAGAGAGAGAGAGAGGGGGAGAGAGGGGGATATATATTTTTTATGCTCTTTTAAGATATTTTCATTACTCTTTATTGAATTTACTGAATTTAATGTTTATCAGCCTAGAGATCGAAATGCATAATTTCTTTATTGATACTTTTGATCTATACGCCGGTAGACATTAATTTTAGTGTTTAAAAACCACGAATATCTACTCGGAAACGTTTACGAACTAAATATAAAATATATAGTAATAGTTTATATATATATATATATATATATATATATATATATATATATATGCATTTATGCGTTATGTTTAGAGATACAAATATTTAAGTAAATGTTCTGTTTATAATAAACAGTATTGACTACAATTATTTATTATAAACAAAGCATTTACTTAAATATTTGTATCTATAAAATAACGTATGAACAGAAAATATATTAAACCAATTGTCGGACTTAGTCCATTTCATAATATATATATATATATATATATATATATATATATATATATATATATATATATAGAGAGAGAGAGAGAGAGAGAGAGAGATAGATAGATAAGAAGAAGACGGAGAACAAAATCTCCTCCGCAAATCTCCAGTTTTATGCGTATGCTTGCATATAGTTTTTTAAAAGCGATGATTAGTAGAATTGTAATAAAACCTAAACTCATGATGAAAGTGAATTTGTATATATGTTTTTGTTCTTGAGAATTTACAACTAAAATATTAAACACTATTTATTTATTAGATTGCTTATTTACATGAATAATTTTATATTTACAACATTCTAAATAAAGACCTCATAGAATTAGAACTAGTGCAAGGAAATATTTATCATTTATCAATTTATAAAGAAATAAATACGAAATTCAGATATTTATAAACATTTACTAAAGTATTACTTTGTTTTAAAATATACTAAATGCAGTTTGAGCTACAAATTTTACAACGCACGTGTCACTTTGTTGCACAGCTGACAGATGCTCAAAAGATGGAATACCGTAGTTCATTAGTAAACAATTGGACGCATGTAAAATCAATAATTTGTGAATGTTGAAGAATGTTGAAGAATGAAAGACTCCTGCAAGAATATTTTTGGTTCCCCTGCTTTCAGAAACCTTATTACAGAATGAAGAAAGTGATGTTTGCATAATACATACAACTAAGAAGTTAATTAAATATATTCAACTGTATGACGTATCAACCTGATGAGGTATATATTTATATATGGTCCCTATATTGTTGCTTCCAGTGGCAGTGGTGGTGTATATGTTGCCAAAAGTTGCCATGTTTATATTTTTTGTGAATAACCTTCAAAAGCATTGATTGCAAAAAGCATTTTGAATATGTATATATATATAAATAAATATATATTTATATATATAGATGTAAACAATTTTCTATATATATATGTATATATTATATATATATATTCACAACTGTTTTGCTTTTTCTCTTTTTCACTTTCTTCTAATATATGATGTTTTTTTGTTGTTATTTGAGTTTTTATTATGTTCAAATTGTGATTTTTTTTTTCTTTTCATCTGTCGTCATTTATTCATTTCTCGCCCTTCTGGTATTGTTTTGTGTTGTTGACTCCCGATTTCTGTTTTCTATGGACACATTTCTTTGAGAACGCATCCGAATGCAAAAGCAAGCTTCTTAAAATGTTGAAAATGGAGTGCTGCTTCTTAAAATAGACACTGAGACAAATATGAATTAAAAATGTGATTAATTCAATAAAGGTTTTCAATGCAACATGCGTTGTCGAACGCTTGAGGCAGTAAGCAAGCGATCGATAAGCAAGATTATTTAATTCTTGTTTATTTGTCTTAGACCTTCACGGATTCTTTGATGCCTGTCATTTGTCATTTTTTTCCAACCGTGTCGGCTTTGTTTTCTATTAAGAACCCACCGTCGCATCTGGAATGTAAATTTAGTTATTGTGTCCCTTGTAAAATAGTCATGCCATTCCATCTATCTATGGGATATGTAAGCGATATCAGTTGTCAGCTGATATCTGGTTAAGCATCTGCAGGATGTCACAGGAATTGTTTTGACAGTTATCGTCTTGACAAAGAACACTGGCCGAGGGGAGCGCACTTCACAAGAATCAGGCCAGTCTTATCCGACAAGGGTCAGCTGACTGGAGCGGACAAAGAACTCCGGGTTCTTGATGTAAGACTTCTTTAGACGAAAGATGACAGGACAAATCAGGCATGTTATCTATAAGACAGTAGTTCCTAGTAGTCTAAAGGAGAAAACCGTTCGCCCGCTAAAGCTAAAGGAAGGCACACATCGGTTGGACCGTTCGGCCAATCACACCCACAGAGGAGGATGGATATGACCAGCGATTACAGGAGCTTGAACTTGCTATAGAAGCTGATGTTGCCCTTCCATATCATTTCCAGTCTGGCCATTTGACCATCTAAAATGATAACATTTCCTATACAAAAACATAAACAGACACTTTGAATAATTTTCAGTCATTTATCGTTTGGCATATATAACAATGAATTTAAAACTCGTAAAAATAAAGTAATATCTGTTATTAATTGTATTTATTATAACCAAGTAGAAAGCAATGTAAATTCACGTCTGAATTATACTGGTGTGAATGTCAATTGGGAGGCTTTCTTGTGACAATTTATATTTGCAGTTGCCACGAGGATTGATAAATAAGTAAGGTCTCCAATCCTATAAAACAAGTTTTAGACCAGATAGAATAATGAAACTGATATGAAAATGAAGGAAATTTATTTCTCTTCAAAATTACGAGGGTTGATTGATAAGTAAGGTCTCCAATCCTATAAAACAAGTTAGAGACTAGATAGAATAATGAAACTGATATGAAAATGAAGGAAATTTATTTCTCTTCAAAATTACGAGGGTTGATTGATAAGTAAGGTCTCCAATCCTATAAAACAAGTTAGAGACTAGATAGAATAATGAAACTGATATGAAAATGAAGGAATTTATTTCTCTTCAAAATTACGAGGATTGGTTGATAAGTAAGGTCTCCAATCCTATAAAACAAGTTTTAGGCCAGACTAAAGAACGAAATTTTATATAATTTAAAGATGAATCGAAAAAGAGACATGATCGCCCAGGAGCGCAGGACGCATGACACATAAGGAAGGATATCAATATATAGTAATTCTGGAATTATCATTTTAGTACATAATTACAATAGAAATCTGACCACCCACTTTAAGACCGGCAGAATATTATATGAATATTCTGAATAAGTCAATTCAGAATCGGGAAGAGACATAAGCGCCCAAGGATGTATCACATATGGCACCACAAGAAGGACTCGGGGCTTAAACTTCTAGGGTTTTTCATGTCTAATGTGTTTTATTTATTTATTTAAAAAAGTTACTTGCTCTGAAGCTGAAACGGGTTGATGATGGAAATTAGAAATGTGTTCTATGTCTGTATCTTATCATTTCTTTCTGTCTGTGTTACATTGTCCCATTGATTTTCTCACGTATATTATGATGAAATTCTCTATTTCTTGGAAGGATTCTTCAGTTGTAACCATTTACCGTGATATTGTGGCATAACCTTAAATGTATAACAAATAACCAGCATTGTCGGTATCGCTTCAGTATTTCCAAATCGATGTTGCATTCTTGGAATGGAAAATGCAATTAACAACATTATGAGTGCTTCTTTTATCGAAAAAAAATAACCCAAAGAAACAAACAAATACTTCCTCTTTTTTAAATCTCTATCTATAAAAGGAAGGATGTGTGTGTGTGTGTGTGTGTGTGTGTGTAACGAATGCACGGCAGCAATTTTCGACGGATTTGCACCAAAATTTACATGCACATGCTCCAAGTTAGCGGAAAGGCCAAGACCGACTTTGCATTTCCCAACTCCCATCGACAGTGGAAATAATCGATTTTTTCATGCTTCTACGGCAGTTTTCATGTAGTTTGCGGCCATTTTGTACTGGCCAGAGTGAGAGCCAATAGCTGGCTGCCACGAATAGGCAGGAAGATTCTATTGGCCAGCGTGTGAGCCAACAGCTGACTGACACGAATATTAACTAGCATGCAAAAAAATCCATAGCTGCATTCGTCACAAGTGGGAAAAATTTAAATCTGCATGGCACTTTACCCCAATTGGCTCATTCGCTTGCTTAAACTCAACGTTGATTCTGATTCCGCAGAACTGGGTTGGGTGTGAAAAAGTATTTGTTGTTAACATTCTTTTTCCATTCGGTTGTTCCAGTTACGATTCCTTTTTTTAAAGCTGATCGTTTTGTGTTCATTTTGTTTAGTTATTTTTCGTAACAGATTTAATATTTAGTATAGAGCTTAGAAAAATTCGCAGTGTGAGATAGGCGAGAAGTAAGGCATGTAGCAACATCAGCACGGCAAAGGGCACTCCTTTAAAGGGAAGGAAGGGCAAAAATATTTTAAGTCAAGTGATAGTGATTGCTGTATGAGTCGTAAAAAATAAATATAAATGCCATTCGCATTAAATTTTCTATCAAAAACACCAACTAGTGAAGCTGAACATAACCCATGTCCGGTTGTGGGGGAACCTGACTGGTGGTCCCCAGGCAGTGCTTTGTGTCCCTCGCTTTCAAAATTTTAAAAGACGTAATGAGAAAAGAAGGCTTAGAGAATTTAACACTCACGAGATATATCAAACGCAAGAGAAGCAGAGGAAAACTGCAAGAAACCTACTTGAAACGTTTGGGCAAATGGATAGAGAAACAAAAACACCAAAGGAAACGAGGTGTCATAAAATAGTAACACTATTGCAAAAGACAGGAAGCTATGGAGAGTCATGATCACCCACGTCCTGAAGTTATATATTGCAACTTGAAGATAGTTCAATTTTATTAGATAATTCTTACATCAAATGAAACTCCAACCGAACACGCCTATCAATGTTGTCTTAGAGAGAAACAATGGAACAGACATTATATACTTATAGATATCGAGAGAATATAGCGAAATGTCATATAAAAGAAGTAGTAAATTTACTATATAGTCACTAATTATACTGTGGTGTTATCATCTGTTTTATAAATAAAAGACTTATCAGGCAATGTAATTACCTAAAGCTATGGTTTAAATAAAATTGTTCTTTCACTGAGATAAATAAATGAAAAGATGCTGAACCAACCCTGCCAATAGAATGTGATCATTTAGCCAAAAATATTCTGCACTGCTATGAAGTCATACCCACATGGTCTATGATAGAATAAACACAGCCTGACCAACCACCATAGCAGGATTTCAATGAACCTTATTCAAATGAGAGATATTTTCGAAATCTGCGTTGAGATTATAAGTTTATTTCAGTTCCATGAAACATTACTTTGTTTATTTGAAAATAAAAAAAGAGATAAGTTTATAAAAAGCCACAGATATGTTCAAGGAAAGGCCTTATTGCCTCAACAACGCCAGAACTTTATTTCAACACAAAGATAGGGAACAAATCCTTTGGATTGCGGCTCGGATTGAGGAACCGGATAGCCGAGTTCGAATTCCAGTCGAGTTCATTATATTCAGTTAACCTTTTGGAAAGCTATGACTCCATCTCTGCTACCCTGAGAGATCGGGCCTTGGGGTCTGACGAGAAAAAAATTCGGCACGAACCAACTTTCTTTACAGTAGACGTAGCAATTGATTCGACATCAGTAGAAAACGTGAGGCCAAGAAGGCATATAGAGTGTTGCTATAATGAGGGTTAGCATCAGCCATGCTGATGGTAGGAAGGAAAAGTTCTCTGAAACAAACAAAATATGATCTGATGTTAACCATAGAAAATTAGAATCAGTTGATGAAAGACAAGAAATTTATGATTAATGAATGAAAAAAATTATTAGTATTTTTTTTACAGTAAGGTTCACCCTGTATAAGGCTCGGGAGCCTCTCGAGGTAGAGGATTACGTTAAGGGGTAGTTTATACGTATAGGAGGGAAGATAATGGTTAACTCTATATTTGAATAGGTTAAGATTGTAGTGATCGGGGAAACATCCTCTTGGGAATCTGTACCATACACAAGCAGTTGTTTGTCGGAAGAAGCTGTTTCAGTGGACCTTACTTCTCGCCGATGGAATACGGAGAGAATGAGGGTGGCTTGCTACTATGTAAGTGCCATGGTGGGTCCTGGCCGTGAAGGTTAGACCTGATAGAACTAAGGAATATAGTCATCCGAACACTTTACATGGAAGCAGGGATAGAGGCACTCCACATCTCGCCTGAGAGAGAGAGAGAGAGAGAGAGAGAGAGAGAGAGAGAGAGAGAGAGAGAGAGAGGTTGGAGGGGGGTATAATTTGTCACCCACAAGGATATGGAGACGTTTTTAAACTCTATCGAGACTGGAAAATGAGGTCTCATCCAACTTACCAATACGATGATTATCAGATTTCCGTGTGTATTTCTAATCGAAGCACTCATAACTTGTTACTTATATTAACCATTCCCCCAAAAGCCTGTATATGTCTTGTGATGGAGTCGTGAGCTCGCCAAAAATGTATTGTCCAAATGATTGATGTCTTCACTTTCTAATTTAAATATCACAATTCGTCAAGTTGTCATCACTATCTAACAACAGCAAAACGAAGAAATTGTCTATCAAACTAATTCAGGTGCTACTTAATGTATGTGATCTACCTTCCGAGTATGATCCACCAGAACAACGTATCACTAAAGTATGCGATATACGACGTGAGAACATTATCCATATTAGAATATACAGGGTGGTCCGAAAGTCTTGTCACCCGTATACAATTTACTATTATTGTTAAGTTCACTGTTTAATAAAATAAAATAAAATTAAAAAAAAATATAGCTATATCAACACAAAGACGTGTACCCCCTGAAAGAAAATTTTAGAGGAACAAGAAATAATGTCAGATAATAATAAAAAAAATACCCTCAGAAATTATTATTGTTTACGCTTTGGATATGAAACTGAAGCGAATAGATATGCAGTGTGATTCTCTACATAAAATATTTTTATTTTATTTTAACGTTCTCTTAGATATTATCAAGGAGAGAATTTCACATGAATGATACCAGAATACGCATCAGTTGAAGGACGCCGTTCGGGGAGCCTTTGCAACAATCAACAAAGCACAGCTTTGTAAAATATCACACAGGACATGGCGCCGCATCATTTTGTGCCACGAAAATGATGGCTGTTTATACAGACGACCTCGATGTGTGACAGCGTCAATGAAAATAAATAAACTGAATCTGAGTACATGTGCTTTGTATTACTGTATTACTTGTTCTATTGTTCTCGTTACTTTTTGGTAGGGGGTGAAAAGACATTCGGACCACCCTGTAGATTAAAAATATATACAAAATAAGAGACTAGTCTTTATAGGTATGGTTTATATACAAAATCTACCGGAAGCCTTCATTCGCGAGTTAGGTGTTACTTAAATAAAATTGCGCATGTAGAAAATTTTATTTGAGGTAGATTACGCATTTATGAAGAATCATGCACATAGATCACATACTTTAAGTAGCACCCTAATTCCTATATGTGCAGTGCTGATTTCAACTCACCTAAAGTAGTTAAATGAATAACGAATACCGGAGAATGTTTGATTGGCAATATAAACACATCTTATTTAATCGATAATTTTATTCAGAGCAGGGAAAGAATAGCTAGATTTCAAGATTTTCATTAATTTCTCGTAAACTAATTAAGGATTTTATATAATTGATAATCTAATTAACAAAACTCGTTAATTTGGTATATTGAATAATCTTTGAGAGAGAATCAACGTCGCCATTTTCGTTGAATTGCAGAATTCACATTTTCAGCACTGTACATATCCAATTTATCATTAATATAGCATTGTTATATATTTTATTTCTCTTTTTATTTTCCTTTTCAATAAAACGAAAATAAAAAGATAACATTTATTTGAAGCTCTCGGGGCGAATTTTATTGATCAGTCCATTTTTTTTTTTTTGCTCTCAAAGGATCGCTCCGACGATGAAGACAGCTCTGAAGAGATCGAGGCATGTCTTTCTTCTAAAGTTTCTGTGGTGAAACTCTGTCATGACTGGCGTGTGATAAAATAGTTGTGTTTGCTTAACAATAATTGAAAAAAAAAAAAGAAAGAAAACTGTTGGTGTTGTGTTTATACTACTAACAACTAGTGTTTTGTTTTTGTTTTCATTTTGTTTGTGTGTGTTGGTGGTTATTTATGTGGGATCAGTTTAGCCTAAGGTTGATACGTTTTCTTTTTCCTTTCTATTTTTCTATTCTATATTTTTTCTTCTTTTTTTTTACTTTTTCTCATCAATATGTAACATTCAGAAAAATGCAACTATAAATCAAAAAAGAAAACAAAGAATATTTCTTAGTTTATTACCTAAAATAGGAATTTCTGTTGTACCACAATTATATGCACATGCAATTAAAAAAAAAATAACTGCTAAAAGTTTCCCGGGCTCCGAGTTGTTAAAATCAGTATTTCGTCCAGACCAAACATCACAATACTGAATTTGGGATGCAAGCTGAGAAATTTTAAACACCCATTAGTACAATTATACGTACAGAAGATTTAATATCTATTATTTTTAGAAAGTTAGCAAACATAAGGATATCAATCAATTATTTGTGCGTTTCTTTCATAATGTTATTTACTTCTGTGCACCCGTAATATAAATTACAAATTATATGCTTTTATATAATTTTTATTCTATGACTATGATATCAGATTTTATTTAAAAGATGCATGTGATTATATTTCTAGAAAGCTTTTCAAATATTTCAAAAATAAAAGAATAAACTATTCAAGCAAATCCGACGAATCGAGATACATTACGTACTAACTCTATCATAACCACGTTTGAAAAGAATTTATCTAAGTTTAACATAACATTTGTTACAAAAACCTCTAAAACAATAACGGAATTAATTAATACAAAACCAAATAATAAGCTAAAACTTGAAAGAGGAATTTTACTTTATTACTGGTAATGATTGCCACAAGAAATACGTAGGGGAAACCTCAAGGAACTTAAATAAAAGATTATATGAAGACAAGAGAGATCTTTTAGAAAAAACAAACTCAAAGTGTTAGTCATTCATAGTAATTAAACTAAAACAAATTGTTTTAATTTAAAGAGAAGATTTACTAAAGTAAATATCATATACATACATATAATTCCATCAACAAAGTATTACTTTAGTCCACTGAAGAATGAAACGCATTACACAGAATTTTTTCACTTTTTCATTCATTTGCAGAATATTTTTGATATATTTTCATTCATTTATATATATATATATATATATATATATATAAATATTATATATCATATATATATATATATATATATATATATATATATATATATATATATATATATATATATATATATATATATATATCGTATTCTTCCATCAGTGCTTGTTCTATTTCATTCTTCTTGGTCATTTTGCTGGTATAATGATGCAACGAAAATGACTTTTTACATAATGTTCTGAAGACACTGAAATATGCCCAATTGACTTCTCTGGTTAGCCTACCAAAAGGTTTCTCGCCGAGAACGCTCATCAGAGCCAGATGTTTGATAAGTCAATTAAACACATTATCAGGTCCCGTATTTGCAGAAGCTTTCTAAACGAACAGACACTAATTCTAACTTCAAAATTTAAAATTTGAAATGCTTGACACGCTCGAGTCTCGTTAGAAATGTCATATGGTATAAATTTAGAACCAATTATTTTTACACACACACACACACACACATATATATATATATGTACATATATATATATATATATATATATATATATATATATATATATATATATATATATATATATATGTGTGTGTGTGTGTATATATATATAATTGCGTCAATTTTTGCAAGTTTTTAAGTATTGTATAATACGTAATATACAAACATTTTTATATTAAATTGTGATATCGCCCCAAAGTCCGCCAAATCTGAAAGAAAAGAAATAAAAATAATCATTAGACGCTTAAATTTAATTCACATTAAAATCGGTCCAAGTTAATGGAACACCCTTTACGTTTACAGTAAAATCTAAACAAATATTGATTTTATGAAAGGATCAGATAAAAATATAGAATCAGGAATTTTTAAAACTTAGTGTCAAGCCCCCATTTTTAACATTTGATTTAGATTATCTGTAATTATAAAACTCTTGTTTAATATTTTCCATTGTAGGAAAGCAAATAAAAGCAAGTTTAACGCATCAAATAATTCTTTGAACATATGTATATTTATGATTTCCATAAAGTTTGAGAATTTTCTTTTAAATTCATTAAGTCATTACGAAACATTTATGCAAGGTAGATATAAAAAAAATAAGAATATATTTTAAACATTTCAACTTTCCGAATTGGTGTTGCTTTGACAATTCACTAGAATTAATTACCCGTCTTTTTCTTTTAATTATTAACTAATTTTTCATCGAATTCTTCCCTTTTTATATACATTTTTAATTATATATTTGGGTTGCCTAATCGAGTTACTTTTATTCTTTAAAATGTTTGCCGTCGATACCAAATGTTTGGGAAGCTCTGACCTGGCTGACAGATACATTCTTATGTTTTCTTCCTAAAGACCCGATCAGAGTTTTCTAAATTGGCGTGTTGTGTCAATTTAATATAATTTATTTTTCTTTATTTTAATTATTAACGAAACTTTTCACTGAAGTGTTTCCTTTTTTACTATACATTTTAAATTAAATACTTGAATTAGCTAACAAAACTTAAGTAACATGTTGCAAAGTTTGTTATTTTTGTTTTTTTTTTAATGTGTCACCAATGCAAAAATGTTTGAAAAGCTAATCTCGACAAAGAAATTGATCAGACATCAGGGGTTTGATTTTGTTTTTAAATTTTCTGTCAAACTGTAATCTAAACCAAATAAAAATTTAGTAGCGCGGAACACAATGTTAAAAAGAAAGATTTACAAAATCCAATATAAATTCTATTGAATATCTTTCTGGATTATATAAACTAATATTAAGAAGGAAAATTCTCTGATTTTTATGCATGTATTTTATTTTTGAAAGTATCACCATTTTCTTC
>CAHIKZ030000879.1:2055000-2060000 GCA_903632075.3 Acanthosepion pharaonis
TATATATATATATCTTACTAGTCTAGTAGATAATAATGTCGGATAAAGAATGTACTGAGTACTTAAAATGTTATATATATATATATATATATATATATATATATATATATATATATATATATATATATATGTCGGAGATGTGGTATTGTTATATGAATGATACTTTCATGACTTGTTTTTATTTCATTGAGTTTTCAGTGTCTTGCTTTTTAAGAGATAATTGTTTCTGTTTTTCTTTTATATATAACATGAATTTGTTGTAGAAAATGTGTGGGGTTGATATTTGAATGTTACTTGTTTTTATTTTATTATGTTGTTGATTGATTTTAGTTTTTTCTTTATTTCTTCTGTTTTGTTGTGTTTTGTTTAAAGAGATCTTTTGTTTTCTGAATTTTTTTTTATTTAACATAGGGCCAAGCAATGTGTTAAAAAAACCCACCCTGCGCAAAGAAAAAAAAAGACCCCCACTACAAAAAAAAACATAAAGAAACGCTTTCCCTGTCCTTTCTCTATTTCTTTTTTTTTTTTCTTTCTTTCTTTATTTCGGAATTCAAAATAATTCCTGACCTTGGTATGAATTTAATAATATCGCAAACACTTATTCTGTCAATGTTTCTGAATTCTTTCGTCTTTATTTATTTTTTTACCTGTATAAAAACTTAATTATTTTATTTGTAATTTTTATTTCATAATTCTCTCACACTTATATATATATATATATATATATATATATATATATATTCATTTTATGATTAATTAACACTTTCTATTACTTAAAGTTTTCCACGGAAGCAGCGCGGCAGATACTGATTTTCCAAATTTATAATTATTATTGTGTTTCAGTCGCTCACAGTCGAATATGCTATTATTGTGAATAATGAAAAATATATTATTTTTCAAATACCGAATTTTTTTACACCTACTGTTTTCTGCAAATAACTTTTCTAGTTATATGCAGTTGAATTGGCTGAGATGTAACCGTAAGTTCTATGCTAACAGTTTCTTTTCTCACATTTCTCACTTGTGGAACTCTCTTTCAGCTTTTTGCTTTCCAGTCAAGTTTGATCTTCAAAGATTGAAATGAAATGCAATGTCAATCGTTACCTACTTTCTTCCAGATTACTCCTCTATTGTTCTCACTCCTCAATAATGCTTCCGTTTCCTTATTCTTTCACACCCAGTAACCCCACTTGTGTCATAGTGGCTTTACTACCGTACTTGGAGTGACTTCGATTAATATGTATATATATATATATATATATATATATATATGTGATAGGAAAACGAACAAGTAGGAAACAGATCTTAATCTAACATGTTTCGCTTTATTAAAGCTTCATCAGAGATCAAGATAGAAATGATAAAAAATGATTAAAAGCAAAGAGCCGCAGATTAATTGCATGTTGTGTTAGGTTATTTCATTTCATAGATACATGTCGAATGTATTGAAGTAACAGATAATATTCAAATAAGTGTAAGAAAACATTCTGGGTGTTAACGTACGTAAAAGTTAGTGAGACGCTGCAGGATTTTTTGAAAAAATTTTCATTAGAGTATATTTCGTGTGTATTTTCTGTAATCGGAAGAGATAAGTTGCATCCATGAATAATTGATCTGTAGAAAAATGGTGACAGTGTAGTTTTTTAGATGTGTGTTAAGAGTTGGTAATGTTGCTATAAATATATTTTCATAATATTTTCTCTTTAAAGAGCTATATAATATCAATATATAATCTAAAATCATATATATATATATATATATATATATACATATACAAAATGTTCTGCCTCGTCTCGCTAACCTTTACATACTTTAACATATATATATATATATATATATATATATATATATATATATATATATAAACATTTCAAGCTTTTTTTTTAATTGTAGACAGTATTTATTTCATCTTCGGTTTACTTATTCGAGAAAAATTATTAAAAGAAATGTGTCCAACAGAATTTGAACCTGCTACCTCCTTTGCAGAGGAAGCCATCTGGCACACATAGCCACTGAGATCTTCCCACTCAAGTAAGGTTTTATTTTCCCTTAAAGCACATTCACTCATTCAGATTTTCTTGAGGAAACATATTGGCTCAGTTTCGTATCCAAAATATGAACAAATCAATTTCTAAAGAATTAATGTTTGTTTTTTTTTTTTAATCCGACATATTTTTATTACTCCAAACGTAATTATTTAGTGCCTATCCATATTTGAAATAGACGTCCCATATTTCATTAATCAGAGCATTTTATTTTAAAAAGGATGTATTTCGTCTACCGGCTTGCACCCTCAAGAAAATAAGTTTTCTTTAATAATTTTTATCGAGTGTGCGGGTCGGTATACGAAATTGATATGTTTAAACTAAAAGAGAGCGTTTATTCAAGTATGGGTATCCACTAACAATAACATTTGAAGTCATTATTCATTAATAAAATTTGAAGTTAATAATGTTTCAAATAACATTAAAAATAACGTCCAGTAGAGTGACTCATTGGATCTTTTTCGGGCTAACGTTTATTGCTGACATGAAGTGGAAAGATTATATTGAATCAGTTGCTAGTTCTACTGCTGGTTCACTGTCATGCTAAACAATTTTTCTGACCACAATTCAACCGTTCATTCATACATTGAATATTGCTGCCATATCTGATCTTGTGCTTCTGGTATATACCGGCTGTAACAGCAAATTTGTCCAAATCGTACACAGCAAAATTGTCTAATTGTTAGATTAAGCTTTGAACTGTTGTATCATTGAAATGGTTAAAGATATCTTACTGGAATTCTCTGAGGTTTTTATAAAACTATTGGACTTTACTTTGAACGATAAGAATGTATTTAGCTCTAAGTTGAAATGATGATCCCTCTTCCTGTTGTGACCTCTTGATCCAGTTTTCCTCTCTACTGTTCCCTCTTTTTTAAGCGTATTCACCGTTCTCTTGATAGTTCTTGAATGAACTTTGAAGATGGAAGCCAGAGTACGAATGCTGGTACCATTACTGAAGACCTGAATGATCTTTTTCGTCTCATCAATTGGGAATCTATGGGGCTGACAGAAAGCTATTATAACCTGTTCCCTTTTCTAGATGAATAACTCAAAGGGTTTTTCACCGATTCTTACAACAAATGGTGTCAAGATGGCTAAATATCTTATCTGAATACTTGGAAAAAAAGAAACTTAAAGAAACTTAATTAGTTTAGTGGTTAAATGATTAAAGGAAAAAGTAGTAAAAGTATGTTGGAATAAATATTTAAAACCAATTAAAATTAATTCTTTAGCAATGTATATAAAATGCTAACCATAATTTTTATTTTTTTCATGTAGAAAAAAATCTGGTGCTAATTTTAAAGGAAGAAGAAAATCTCATGATAAATATAAATTTTTAAGGTTTTTTTGTTGCATATCATGGAATGATGAATTTTTTTATCATTTTAATTTTTTTATTATTTTCATTTGTATCTAATGTGTTTCTTATCATTCTCTGCTGAAAGCTGACCAAACTTTGTCTACTGTTTTTAATGTTTGTCCTTTTCTGAAAAACTTGCCCCAATTTTCTTTTCAACAGTATCATAATAATAATAATAATAATAATAAAAATTATAATAAGTTAATAATAATAATAATAAGTATAATAATAATAATAATAACTTAATAATAATAATAAGCGTAGTAATAATAATAAGTATAATAATAATAATAATAAGTTAATAATAAGTTAATAATAATAAGTTAATAATAATAATAAGTTAATAATAATAATAAGTATAATAATAATAAGAAATCAATAATAGTAAGTTAATAATAATAAGTATAAGAAGAAGTCAATAATAATAAGTTTAATAATAATAAGTATAATAAGTATAATAATAATAAGTTAATAATAAAAAATGTTAATAATAATAAAATGTTAATAATAATAATAAATAATAAGTATAATAATAATAAGTTAATAATAATAATAAGTATAATAATAAGTTAATAATAATAATAAGTATAATGATAAGAAGAAGTCAATAATAATAAGTTAATAATAATAATAAGTATAATAATAATAAGTTAATAATAATAATAATAATAATTATAGTAATAATAATCATAATAATAATAATAAGTTAATAATAATAATAAGTATGATAATAATAAATTAATAATATCAGATAAGAAAACAAAACTAAATCTTTCATATATAAAGCAATTATCCTTTAAGTTCTGGACCCCATCAAATTAACATCAGCTATGAAGGATATGTTGTTTTGAGGACTTTCTTTGAAGCTTAAATTTTTATATATTGCAAGGACATAAGGTACTCTGCCCTCATCCTCATAAGGAAGGTGTTTATATAACTTCCTGTCATCTGATTGTCTTGTTTGTATATATCCAAAGTTCAGTTTGATTCACATCCTTAATTCTATTGGAACAACCACCAATATCATTTCAGGCCCGATTTTAATGTCTGTTCCTTAATCAATATCAATCGATACTGGTATAAAGGACAATGATAGAACTGATTTAGAGACAAAGGAAGCACAAGATGTTAATCACTTAAACACAAAAGTCTCTTATACCAACTTCAAACCAACCATAAATAAATTCATCACAAATAAATGGCAGGAAAGTTGGAGCACCAACCCAGTTATCAAACTGTATGGCATCAACTCCATCATAGTGAATGGAAACCAAGATACAGAATGAGGGGAGGAGAGGTCATACTCAAATTACACATAATCTACTGAAAAATGAAGGACCATCAATGTGTATTGCATATTAAGAACAATACACAGTGAAACATATCCTTGTGAATTGTTACTACATCTGGCAGCAAGACCTCTGATTAGGATATTAGAGGCTTTGAGGGGCATGGAACCACCTCATAATTGCTGTTATTCCCAGGTCCAACCTGACCTCGTGTGATAGCCACAGTTAGGGTCCCAGCTATGGGCAAATACTGACTCCCCCTCCCAAACAAACAAAAAAAACACTATAAAAGTGTAAAAGCAC
>CAHIKZ030000879.1:2065000-2085000 GCA_903632075.3 Acanthosepion pharaonis
CAACTTTAAGATTAGGTCCATGTGGAGACAATAATAAAACTTTTAATTTTTCCTAAAACATTTATGAAAATTTATTGTACTAAACTGTGCACCCTAGTAAAACCAACAGTACTTTGTACCCCCTTACCTGTTTGCAATTCTCCCCAAAGTTTGGTTTTGACCGGTCAATGTATGGCTATTTTAAAGGGTGTGACTGATGGACAGACTAACAGAAGTCACCAAATTTTATATAGAGATAAAAGATAGATTATTCAGTTGGTGCCTCCTATTACATTTGAGTTCTGCAATAATAGTTAATATTGGATCAGTCTTTTCCTTCTTCCAAATGGCTTTGTTGTGGCTGTGGTGCTTGCTGCTAATCCTCATTTACTCACATCTTTGATAATTCATGCAGTGACAACATTCTTACCTTAATCTATCCAATACAGCAATCCCATCATTCAAATTGTTGGCTTGTTTTTTTTGTTTTTTTTGGTAGGTGCAGGGTTAAGTTATCATATCAAGTTCTAAGAGAAAATTTAAAGTATTTCAACATGAAGATGAGGAAAGAATTTTTTTTCCTCATACTGTGAAATCATTAAGACAAGAATCTGCAAGGTGTTAATAACTGACAAATTCATTTTATTGAGTTGTTTCTCTTTAGCTCACGCTAATCTTTGTATGAACTTTTGAGGTGATGGCATAACATTATTACACACCAATTTGCTCAAACTAATGCCTTCATCTTTGTTTTTAGTCACAGTGTTTCTGTGAAGAGGAATTATCATTATTATACACTGATTTATATGGACGAATATCCCCATCTTGGTTGTTACAGTCACAATAATTCAGAAATTTCAGAAATGAGAAATTATCATTGTTATACTATAAACTAATATCCTCATCGTTTGTTGTTATAGTCACAATATTTCAGTTCATTCAGAAATGAGGAATTATCATAATTATACACGGATTTATTTAGACTAGTATCTTCATCTTGGTTGTTATAGTCACAATGTTTCAATTTATTCTGAGATGAGGAATTATCATACACTGATTTATTAAGAATAGTATCCTCATCTTGGTTGTTATAGCCACTATGTTTCAATTCATTCTGAGGTGAGGAATTATTGTTATACACTGATTCATTAAGACTAGTATCTCCATCTTGGTTGTTACAGTCACAATGTTTCAGCCACTGTGGTCTTCTTCAGGAGCTTGTTGCATTGCTAAACTTCCATTAATTTCAAATTTAACCCTTTATACAATCTATAAGGGTAGATTGTTCTCATTCCACTGCCCATGCCAAAAGAAATATCATATCTGTTAATTCTTCCTAATTAATTCCTACCTGAAACCCAGCCAAGTGAAGAGAAACATTGGATAAGCAGATCTAGTTCCCCATGGTTGTGAGTTCAATCTCTGGTTTGAGCAGTACAAAAAAGTCATATAATACTCCAATTCAGCTGAAGAGATATACAACATTAATTAAGAAGACACAGATTAATTCCATTGGCAAAAACAACTTCTATTATGTGTTATATCCCTTCCGGATGTGAGATCATAGCTCTCCACAATTTCCTATCGTTTGTAGCTCTTGGCATTGTTTGTCTTCTTATATCTCTCCTAATCCTTGTTCTACCATCCATTTATGCAAACTTGTTAGCTTATTCATTGCAACCCTCTCTTCCTCTTGCCTTCAATATGTCCTGTGAGTGTCAAATTCTCCCAACCTTCCTTCCTCATTATGTGTCCCAGAAACTTAAACTATCTTTCTGATTTTAAGTTTAGGTATTCAGTATTGTTCCCATTAAGACTTCCTTATTGTTTACATGTTCAGTCAATGGTATTCTCTGCATTGTTCTGTAGAATCTTATTTCTATTGTCTCATCTCTTCTTCATCTGCAAGGAAAATGTCCACCATTTACTGCCATGCAGGAGGATTGATATTACATAGCAGTCAAGCACTGCTTTTTGTTTCTAATGAAATTTTCTTGTCTTTTAATATCTTGTTTAGTTCTCAAAAGGCATCTTTCATTATTTTCCCAATTTCAGTGCCACATTTTCTGTAATTTGTGAAAATAAGGGAGCCCCCCTCCCTCCCCAGCAAAAAAAAAAAAAACTGACATCATTTAAAAAGTGAAGATCTGAGTAACTAAATATCCCTGGTAAATGAAATTAAATAGGTTTCCTGTTAAACAAATATTTATTTATTAAAACAGATATTGAAAAGGATGTAGATTTTATAATTGATTTCACAAAACATCACAAAAGTTCAAAATATTCACCTCTTGTGACATGACACAATGATTCTCTTCAGAAGTTCCTCTAGGCTTGTAAATCACTGAGGTGCTGGAGAATTGTCACGCAAGGCATGTTACAGTGTGTTTGACAGGAGTTGGACTACCAACTTGACATGTATCGTGTCGCAGGTGGTGTGTATAGTGAACATATGTGAAGCTTTGTGAAATTAGTTATGAAATTTACAGGGTGGTCCGAAAGTCTTGATACCCTAACCCTCCCTTCCAAACTGCAGGAGCTCATGTCAGCCATCTGTAATAGAAAATTATATTATGTAGGGGTGAGAAAACTTTTGGACCACCCTCTACATCCCTTTGAATATCTTGTTTAAATTTTGATAAATAAATCTTTTGTTGTTCAACAGGAAGCCTATTTAATTTTGTTTGCCTCGGACATGTAGTTACTCAGATATTCACATTTTAAATGACATCAGTTTTGGCGGGGAACAACCTGTACTTCCCAGATAGTTAAATATCTGTACTTGCTTGGTACTGATGACTCAAATTCAGAGTTCACGTCTTAACATTTCGCTCTTGTGGACATTCATGCAGCCTGTATTGGTAGTTAGTCCTTTCTTCACACTTTCCTTTTCTACCTTTTCTAGAAGTTCCTGCAGTTTTTTGGGTTTTTTTGTCTGCCATGAAAACAGTGTCATCTGTGTATCTTGTCATTGTTAAGATTAACATTAGGAGAATGAATTAACTAAGAAGATATGACTTTACTAAGATATGACTTAAATATGATATGACTTAACTAAGAAGATATAACTTGATTCCCTTGGCATGAATAATTGACTGAAAATGATTGACTCTGTAGATTGAATAAACTGCTCAGGTTGAAATTCCCAGATGGCTGCCAGCTGTAAAAGACACCTGAAGAAGGCCAGAAAGTAGAACAGCTGAAATGTTGTTGACTGTAAAAAAAAACTGAGATGAGGATACTAGAATGTAAGTAAAACTATAATAATAATTATTTCAAACTAATACTGAAGAGAGAAATGATGTGTAAATAAACACTGAACCAACTAAACCAACACATTGGCATCAATTAAATGATTATTATTTTTTATCATACAAATGGTTCACTCTAACATACAGTCTGGCAAACGTGGATAAAAATGCCTGCAATAAGGCGTAATTTCGAAAGGACATTTTTTTTTCCCATGAGACCACTTTTTTAATTGCTTTCACTCTTTGGCAACTTTTGTTATTTTAAGAAGCCATTATTAGAATTGTAATAAAACTTAAACATACAATTAAAATGAATTTATATATTTTCTTTCTTCTTGAGAATAAACAACAAAATATTAAACACTCTTTATAATTAAAGCTAATGCAATATATACCATTTACCAGTTTATAAAGAAATAAATCTGAAAACAATTTTTTATTCATAACTTTATAAACATTTACTAAATTATTAAAATATATCAACCAACTATAAGGAAATCTTAATTATTTACCATTTTATAAAGTTTGAATCAATTGGCAATGAGCTGATGTTTTGCCACGCATGCCAATATAATAAATAAATAGTGTAAATAAAAAAATCTAATAAATAGTGTTTATTATTTTTGTTGTTAATTAAGAACAAAGAAAATGTATAAATTTACTTCCATATGTTTGGGCTTTATTAAAATCCTAATACTCAATTTTAAAACAATAATCATTGCCAAGGAGTGGAGGTAGTTAAAAAAGGTGGTGTAGTGGAAAAACAATGTCCTTTTGATGTTCCATCCTATTGTGGACATGCTTATTCATGTTTACTTATTGTCCTTTGTGACTCTTAGGAAGCTTTGATTTACTCGTCAATTTCCTGTACTGTTCCAGTAAGTACATGAATTTTCCTACTATCTTCTACTTTCACAAGAGCCAGATCAAAGCCGAAAATGGAATACTACTACCATTTATGGTCAGGAGCTGCCCAGTCTCCACTTTCCAGTTCAAAAGTGTCTCCACGTCCTTGTGGGTGATGAATTATTTTCCACCTATAACCCCCTTCTCACAAACGAAATATTTCAATCCTCTTGCTACTCTACTACTATTTCCATGAAAAGTATTCAGACAAACTACAATTCCTTAGTTCAACTAGTTCTACCCATCACAGCTATGACCCACCATACCACACCCATTGTAACAAACCACCCTTATTCTCTTTTTACTTCACTGTAAGTTACACTCAAACAGCTTCTTCCCACAAATCACTATTTTGTGGAACCGACTCCCAAGTGGATGCTTTCCCAAATGTTACAATCTTCAGCTGTTCAAGTCTAGGGCTAACCATTTTCTTTGGAAAATTTTGGAAGACACATGGCCCAGTGGATAAAAGCGTTGGTTGAATCCATTGACTTGACACCAAAGTGATGTGAGTTCAATACCTGGCCGCAACTGAGGTGAACAAAATCTTGGAGAGTTGAGTTAAAGGGAGATAACTGATACTGAGATACGTGGAACGAGAACAATCTACCCTGGTGAACGAAATAAAGGGTTCAGTTAGTAATTTGAATCACCTGAAGAAGCCCGGAGCATACAATGGTCGAAACGTCATGAATATGACAATGAAGATGAGGACACCAGTTCAAACAATGTAAACAGTGTAAATAAGTTGTAGAGAGTCATGATCGCTTGTGTGTTTACAGGACATGGCGCATAAAGGAAAGAGTTGCTATTTAGCTAATTATTATTTTGTTACTGAATTTATAGCCAAAACATAGGATTTTTTTAAAGCCAACATTATATAAAGAATGAAAGGAAAATCGAGTTACTAACTTCTTTGAATCTATTGGTTTGCCATTACTTTCCATTTTGCTGTTTTTCATTACTTTGGCCAACACAACTTTTATTTTATTATTTTTCAAACTATTTTAGACATTTTTGTGTGCTTTTGCTTCAAGTGTGCCGTGTGACGTTTCTCATTTCTCCATGTTTCTTCCCACAGCCAGCCAAATTGTAATAGCTTAAAATATTAGTGAAAACAACGAATAGCAAAACTAGGCAGATATTTCCTAAGCATGGACTGTCAAACAAAACAAAAATTGTTTCCTTAATGATCATACCATAGGGGTGACTTTTAACACAGGCATAGCTTTACCTAATAACCTAGAAATTTTGAATATGGTTTAAATTTGGATGGGAACCTGACAGAACTGTAAATATATAAGACATTTTTAAAAACTTCTCTTCTGTTTGCTGATCAAACAGTGTCATCAGAAAAATGGGTTTTATTTCAACCATATCTACATTAGTGAGACAGAACCTGATACACATTAATCATACGAATGGTAGATTTTTGGCAAACATGGACCTTTGTGCTTGCAAAAAAAGTATTCGAGATAGTTTTTCCACTTTTATTTTAACTATTTTCACTCCATCAGCAATGTTTATTTACAAGTTTATAAAAAAAATTATTCACCTTTTATAAAGATTTATTATTTACCGTTTTATAAAGAAATAAATGTGACAAGAAATCATCTTTTTATTCAAAAATAAAAAAAAAGAATTTACAAAATTATCAAAATATGTAAACCATCTACAATGCAAAAGAAGGCTGGAACGTACACTGCCTGAAACTTTGTGATAAATATGGCGACAAAGATGAGGACAATAGTCCGAACAATGTAAATAGTGTACATAATAACTCATCTCAGAAATATAGACAGATACAATGCAATAAGTTTTAAAACATCAACTAATTGATAATTTTATCTACCTTCACTCCCTCTGCAATATTTGCTGTTTTAAAAAGCGATTATTAAAATTTTAATAAAACCCAAACATATGAAAAGGAATTTATATATTTCCTTTGTTCTTTGAGGATTTATGACAAAAATATTAAACACTATTTATTTATTACTTGCTTAAAAGCAGCACTCTGGTCTACAACTAAATGGATCTCTGGTCCAGCTTAAAAAACAGTAATGATAATTTTGAAGAAATAACTTTGAATTCCTCAATTCACTCCATGGAATTTCAAAACCTCACTTTAACTCAGATTCGGGCTATAAGTCCAATTCTAGTCAAAAGAACAATTTGGGCCAGAATTCCAATTCAGGCTGAAAATTAAGTTCTTCAAATCACAAACTCCATGGAACATCAATTGAGTTGAGTTCTTCAAATCACAAACTTAGCGGAAATTGAAAAACCTCACGTCATGAAACCTCTCACTTCAACTCCGATTCTTTGGAATTTTGAAGAAATAAAATTGATTTCTTCAATTCACAAAGATCTGGAGATATTTTAAACTGAATTTAAAACAAATCTTTTAAAATTCCCAACGTTATAGTGTTACTTAAAACTCAATATAAATTAAAAACGTTAAAAATAACTATTTTTCACGGTTATTTTAAAATTTGAATTTTTAACTGTTCCCACATCATCTTGACACAAATCCCAATGCTGGATGTTCAAGCAAAAAATGAAGGGTAAATTTTCAATCCCAGGATCATCTCGATTCAAAAAAAAAAAATGTGGCCAGAGTTAAAGGAGTTTCAGACACACAGAAGTACAGGCAGAATTTGCTGTTTATTTATTTAGATAATTCTTTTTACAAATTAATGATACATTTAATAAACATTCCCGAGGGAGTGAACATAATTAAAATAATAGTGTCGACAATGGAAAATAATACATTTTTTTGAAACACCATTTTTTGGGGGGTGTATGAAGGGCAATGTTTGCCGATTTTTCTTGTTGCTTGTTAATGCTTTGTTTAATTAGATTTTACCAAATTTAACTGAGATTTGATCAGTGAGATGTGTCAAAACGAAATTTTTAAGTGTCTTATATATTTATCATTTCTAAACATATATATATATATATATATATATATATATATATATATATATATATATATATATAGTTAAATTTCCCAAAATAATTCTGGGGATAAAACAAATTGGTATAAAAAATAACAATCGGAAAGAATCTTACTTTTTTGTCGATATATATATATATATATATATATATATATATATATATATATATATATATATATCTGCAAGTTTCGTTGAAAAACGACTGACAGGGTGTGGTGGTCGATTTTTTTTTATATATTTTTTTATGTGTTCGTATAATTTTTTTTCTTTTCAGGACATAAATTATATAAATATTATCCGAATGTTTTCCATACGCTTTCTGCTATACTTTTAGCCATTTAATCTCCATGTTTATTTACATTAGGTCTCATTTAAATACATATGGTGACCTACCAAACTCTATCCTTTGATAATACAGATATAATAGTATCATCCTCATGTACAAAAAGGCTAAAAATAATGGAATCATTATTAATAAAAAAAAAAAAAGAAAAAGCCAATATTCAATAATATCAACTTTGAACACGGTCACAATGTGCTGACTGTATTTGGAAAATAAGACATTCCTATAACTCAGGATACATGCGTAAAACAATGCCTATATTCAGTTAAAAGTAAAATAAAATTCATCCTTGATAATGGCTAAAAGTATAGATGAAAGCGCATGGAAGACATTCGGACAATTTTTATATAATTTACATCCTGAAAAGAAAACAATTAATTATGTGAACACATGAGAAATTATATAAAAAAAAACTCATTGCACATTGTCAGTCGTTTTCAATGAAACTTGTATAAAGAGGGATTGCTGCCCAAATACACAATATATATATATATATATATATATATATATATATATATATATATATATATATATATATATATATATATATGTATGTATGTATTAAAAAAGACATTAATGTTTATAACCGACTTTTTCCAAGTGACGAATATTCCTTCTCAGACAAGGAGGAAATTCCATCAGAAATCGTCTGAAGTTCGTTGTGGAAGAAAAGTACAGGAAATGTGGTACAAGCTTTCGTCTTTCTTAAGTCATCATCCTTTTCCCCTAGTCTGAGAAGGATTATTCTTAACTGATGATTTTAATGTAATGTTGGCCATGGGGTTAGGGTCCAGTTTATCATTATACATACATTGTAAATTGAACTGCTACTTTAGAACCACTTCACTCATTTCCATTTTAAAGCTTTCATTTTCTATGAAAAGGAACAGGTTCCTGAAGAAATAAACACCATTTTCTCAAGGCCAGAATGAAACTCATCTATCTCCTTTTCAAGATGCAGGTGATCATGGCTCTTGCTTTTACTTTATTATCTGTGAATTGCTATGACTACTTGTGTTGCATTCTGTGTCATCTCTGGGTCCCCACGTTACTACATAAAATGGTATCAGTGAAAAGTACTTATTCATTTTATTAGGAGAGAGTGGTGGCAGCTTGGATTCGAAGAGGCAGCGGGAAGAATGATGTCTCAGGGATGCATGTCGCTCATTGGCTCAGCATCCCTATGCAGGTGGCCATAGCCTGTGTCTTGAAACTGGGGGTGGGAAGAGTATCTACACTTCAGAATTATTGTGGCTCTTTGTTGAATTTGCACCATTTTGGAATAATATCCAAAACCTGACAAAGGCAATCCATTACTATCAGAATACCATGCCAATAAGGCACTCCGGCCAATCGTTGACCATTCCAACCGAGGCCTTCAGATTCTGTAACACTAGGGAAAATAGTGGAGTGATTTTCCCGTTGCATTCTCCACAGAACGAAACTACATTATCAAGCTTAAATGAATCTTTTCTGAAACATGTTGTATTCAGTTTTCATTATTATTTCTGTTTTAACTATTATTTTTGTATTTAGCATTTCACTATTAAAAATCCCATATTGCTCCATGGGTATTTAAAATTTCAACCGCGATATGCTCAAATTAAACACAAATACAGCAATGCCTGGTCGGATATCTTCGCTTTCTCATACACCTGCACATGGTAAAACAGGTTATCTTTGCGCACAGCTGCGATAAAGACATCTTATCTTGTCGGTCAATAATGCTTTGCTCCAAGGCTTTTGTGCGCTGGCGAATAATCATGCAACAATTGCCGTGCGAATTTTTCATCTGTGACAGCGAGCAGCTATCTTTTAAATGCAAATGCGCAATTTATTTTTGCTAAGTCAATTCTGTATATGTCAGTTTGTGTAGGCTTCATTTGGGATGAACCTGTCCAGGCTCCAGGCTCCAGGTGTGTAAATGGACTGCAAGTGTAATACATTTAATAGTAGCAATGAAAATTTCAGATTTAAAAATCAACTATTGTAAATTGTGGCATACAACTCAACCTGGCATTCAAGTCAACCTTATAATTTTTAGCACAAAAATCTGAGTTAGGCATTTACCTACCATATGGGTCAAAATATACTGTAGTCTACCAGTTGTGCAAAACTTAGGCTTGCCAGTAAATGATTTAGGATACGGTATATGATATAGGGAGGCAAGGTGGAGTAATGGATAGTGGCCCAGATTGAGGAATTGGAGAGCCGAGTTGAAATTCCAGTTGAATCGATTACATTCACTTAACTGCTAATACCCTTGGGAAAGGTATGAATCCTCTTCTTCTCCCCCCCCACACAAGATATGGGTAAATAGCAGGAAAGACCCCAATTGCCTTGGATGGCAACTGGTCTACCATAGAAAGATATGGCAACCTACTGCGGGAAAAAATCTACCGCATCAGTAATGTATGAAAAGATACATGACCGTCTAAGTGTGTATTACGCATGGCATATAACTGACTGATATGATAATCTGTACCAAAACTACATTTCACACAAACTACTTGTATATTGAGACACTAACTGTAATATATTTCTATATGTGTTATATAGCTAACAACCTAGAAAAAAACACTGAAAAATACAGTATATTTTATCAATATTAATTATCAAACATATAAAATTATTAAGGTATACTGATAAATACATTATGTGTCATTAAACTGTCATTACTGTCATGAAATTGTGCTGATGAGACATGCATACCACAACTAGTTGCCTGAACATCTACCTGAATTAAACAATGCTTTGGTCAGTGTTTACATTTACTGTAAGAACTGTTGGATGCAATGTGTGCCATAGCATTAATAACAAAATACTGAATTTGTGTTACGATTTCATTACCTTATATCAATTTCTGTGTTAATATGCTGAATATATTAACCAAACACAAATTTTAGTGGGATGTACTTGTGGCATGTATGTGTGCACATATCGTTAGGAATGTTGTTCCACTTGTTTACAACTTGGTGACAAAGGTTTTGCATTTTATATGCCCGTTATATGGATTGACCTCTAGTTTTAGAAAGTTTTTTAGACTTGAAAACTCGACTTCTATGCCACAATTTATGGTAATAACTAAATATCATTCTACATACTTATTGACTCAAGATTTTTGAGAAGCCGAAAGTTTGTACCACTGTGAAAGAGTAAAATTCAACAACATTACTGGAAAAACGTAACAAAATATCATTTTCATGGGTAAACTGGCATTAACATAAGAATGTACACTGGATATAAAGTGAGTGATCATTTTTCTATTGTTATTATGTAATAAACTTATCCCCCATTAATTACTATAGATTAATTTAAAAACTCACATGTAGAAATCTTCTCTATAATAGTAAGGACTATACCTAAACTAATATTCCAGTGGACATGAAATTGGGGATTAGTTTTCTGTTTACATTGAATAATAAATTGATCCCTCTTAGAATTGGCTCATGGCCACATCACATTGAAATACCAGTTCCTGTATGATGACTGAAGTTAAGCAACATTGAACCTGATCAATACCGAGATGGGTGGCTGCTTGGGAATACCAGCTTCTATAGGCTTGGATATACAGGAGCAATGGATAATGGCTTGGAATTGTTAATCAAAGAGCCAACTTCCAATTCCTGTTCGGTTCATTATATTCACTTACCCACAAATACTCTTGGGAAAGATAAGAATCCACCTCTTTTCCTCCAGGCTATGGGTTAAAGAGCAATTACAATCTAAAAATATTTTATGGCTTTAAATAACCTGCAAAGGGTTGATAAGCCATAAAAAGGAATCAATCAATCAAAGAAAAAGTTTACTAATAAATCATTATATTAAGAAATATTTTTAAATGGACAAATACTGACATAGTTTTTGAATAATTATAGTTAAACAA
The DNA here is from genome assembly GCA_903632075.3 of Acanthosepion pharaonis. Lineage (NCBI taxonomy): Eukaryota > Metazoa > Mollusca > Cephalopoda > Sepiida > Sepiidae > Acanthosepion > Acanthosepion pharaonis. The sequence goes on from CAHIKZ030000879.1 coordinate 2,076,323, forward strand.
GTTACTAAGTAATAGCAATTATATACATAACTGTAATTTGAACAAAATGTATTGAGGCAACAATCCTTCCTTTAGATATATCCTATCAAGCAGAATAGACAAAGGATGTCTATTATGACTTTTTGCTTAGTTTCTCCTGGTGTTGAATTAATCACTTTAACTCTGGTGAAAAAAAATGGCAAGTGACACACTGAAATTAAATTTTACGATCCAACTAGATTTTACTATCACTGGTCATTTCCAAGGAAGAGATTCACAGTCTAGGTAAAGTCAGAATGACATTTGCATTTTTCTCAGTTTAATGTTTAAAATAAACTTAAAAAGCTCTTACAAATCTTGGGGGCCTTAATAAAGTTTGATTCAATCTTAGGCATTAATTATTTATTGATTTTCAATCTTTTTTCTTTGAAAACAACCAACAAAGGTCAACAGATCTTGGATCTCAAACTTAAAGGATTGTTCAGCGCATCAATTCTTGCTGACTTACCTAACGTTTAATTTTTCTGAAGATAAAATACACTACTCAGTAATAATGTTCAACCAGATAACCCTCACTATTACAATGTGCTGAGGCACCTGGAAATAATTTTATTATGAAAATGCATTGGAAAGGGATTTTATTATGAAAATGCATTGGAAAGGGATTTTATTATGAAAATGCATTGGAAATGATTTTATTATGAAAATGCATTGAAAATTATTTTATCATGAAACTGCATTGGAAGTGATTTTACCATGAAAATACATTGGAAAGTGATTTTACTATAAAAGTCGATTGTAAATGATTTTCTCATGAAAATGCATTGGAAATGAGTTTTATTATGAAAATGCATCGGAAAATTATTTTACTATGAAAATGCATTGGAAATGATTTTACTATGAAAATGCATTGGAAATGATTTTACCATGAAAACTCATTGGAAAGTGATTTTACTATGAAAATGCTTTGGAAATGATTTTAGCCTCAGTTGGTTATTTTTATATGTAAATTTAATATTGGAATTCTGTATGAGGCATCCATTGAGAATGGAAGTCCGTAATAATGGTCAATCAGATTATCCTCTTTAATCATTACCTCATGCTGTGGTAGGATTAATTCAACACCTGGAGAATTATACCAAAATATCTCAATTGACATTGTTTGTTCTTTCACATAGAACATATTTGAATGAAAGTAATTGTTATAAAACAGAAATAGACAATGAATATCTGATTAAGAAGAAAATAGGAAACATTTTGTTATTTCTTAGTTTGTGCATTCCTCAAGAGGAATATGAATAAATTTTTAAAATGTTAAAATGTTAATAAAATCCAAAATGTTTTCTAATTAGTGACTGATTATTTTTCAGAATAACCTTGTTTTAAAATTAATACTTTTAGCCTGGTAATCACTAATACCCAAACGAAAAAAGACTGATTTTTAAAATGTATATTTGATAGATACATTAATGAAATCGCCGAACAAAATTTCCTGGCTGTAAATGTGTGCATGTTGACAAAAAGGGTTCAATGGTAAGTGCTATTCACTAATAACAAAACGTCTGTTTTTTACATTAAAGAGATGGCCTCAGGTAGATAGAGCTCATTCGAATTATTTTATTTATTATCAGCAGTCAAAGACTGAAGACCATTAAAAGCTTGGGAATGTTACTCTTTCTTAGGAATTAGCTTTAAAAAATGTTCAATGAATGATTGAAAATAAAGAGAATATAAAAAAGAGAAAATATGAAAAAAAAAAGAATATTAGAATATATCAAGAAAAACATTAACAAAAGGTGTTTTTAAATTGATGCTGTAGTTACTGAAAATAAGTAAGCTTATACATATATGTATATAAATTTTATAATGCACTTGTTTCACTTTTTCTTCTCTTGATAATATTTCCATGTCATTGTACAACGCCATTTAAATGCCATGTTACAAGCTTTTAAAACTGGATTTTCTGTTTGTTTGTTTCAATTTCAGTTTATGAGATTTATTTCTTTAAATGTTTCCATTTTGTTTTGTTTGGCTATTGTACAAATTTGTTCTCTTCAAAGAACAAAAGTGTACAATTTAGAATTGGAATCAAAGACATTATCTGCCATACTCCATAATTCCTTCTTTTTTTAAAAAATAATTTCACTCCCAAGCAAGGCAATAAAGCTACTAAGACATAAGGGGTTACTGAGTGTTAGAAAATGTGAGAAAGGAAAAAAAAAACACTTTCAAGGAGAGAAAACAGTAAAAGAACAAAAAATAGGAAGACAGGAAATAACAATTAACATTGCATTTAAATTTTTGATGATCAAAGTTGACTAGGAAGCAAGAAGCAAGAAGCCAGAAGCGAGTTCCACAAGCAAGAAGTGCAATAGAAGAAACTGTTAGAATAGAACTTACGGTTACATCTGGCCATGAATACTGTTCTTCTACTGTTCATCTCCTCACTAAAGTCTTTTGATTCTCTTTCGTTCGCTGTAAACCCCTGTGTCCTAGTGGCATTATTGCCTTGTATAAGGTGAAATGATTTAAAAAAAAAATTAAATAAATTTTGTTGATGAAAGCCAAAAAATGAAAACAACATATTTTGGCTTGTATTGAATTGTTTCATATCTGTGTCTGCTAATTGAAACATAGAGGCAATTTATATTTTTGGCGGCAATAAAATCAAATTTGATAAATTTTTTGTTCTTTTGAGAAATGTCAAAAAAAACAAAAAAACATGAACAATTGTCTTTGATGAAAGTGAGGAAATCCAATGATTCCAATTCTTCTGTGAATTATATTCAGACCGTTCAAACAGATTGAAAATCCTTTATCTTGTATTCATAACAGGTGTGTGTTTTGCAATGAAATCTTTCTATAAGAAATAATTTCTTTCTCTTTTTCTTTCTTTTCAATTTCTTTTTATCTCTTTTTATTACTCTTTCTTTTCTTCAGTTTTGTTTACCTGTATTATTGAATTTGAAATTACATGTTATCGCACAGCGCCTCTGTCATGATATTTGCAACACATTCACATTGTGTTGGTAATGATATCAATGTGATTAATGATAACAATGTCAATGTTATTGCCTTTGATATGATAACTTATAATTATGATATTGTCTTTTTTTGATATGCCTTTAATTAAAACCTCAATGTTTTCTCTTTCTGGTCATAATCTTGTGGCATGATTGTGATAGGAGTATAGTATTGGTGTAAATGCAGGTATATATGGATGAATGGCATACATTACTTATATATATATATATATATATATATATATATATATATATATATATATATATATATATATATATATATATATATATATATATATACAGTATGATCTCACTATCATCTTCAGACAAAATCTATGTTACTATGCACTGAAAGCCCATTTGATAATAGAAGGGACCCAAATCCCCATATCTATATCTATGTATTTCTTTTTGTTTTCTATTTTAAATCTTTAAACTATGTTTTTGAAAACAGCTCCAGTTTAATAAAAGTTTTGGAGTGGGCCAACTGAGGATAAATGGAATTACAGGGATAGTGAAATCCTACTGTCTATATCTATATCTATATATATATATATATATGGTGATATATGCTGTCATTTCTTATTTATACATAAAAAAATTGCTAGTAACTAATATTGCTAACCAAAGACTGTCGAGAGAATGTTGGTATCTTAATAACACCTAATGACCAAGCACATTCTTTGCTTGAGTATCTAATTGCAACTATCTGCATCAAATAAAAGTGATAATGTCAGCTAACAAGTAATAAAATCATTATTTGCAGCAACTAAAAATCGCGTAAAGAATTCTGGGAAGCAAATGGGTCAGATATTGACTTGCAAGTTTAAAGTCGTTCAAAGTTCAGAGTTTTTGTTCAGGGAGATCAAAGCAAAAAATGTTCACTTTTAATAAATAGAAAAAGCCCCCAAATTCTTTCAATTCGTGTTTAGGATACCAAAAACGGGCAACAGTTTATAAAACACATGCAAAGCAAGCACAAATAAGTCTGAGCAGGCAGATGCATGAAAGAGAGATTGGCTTGGCAACCTAGGAGAATGGTTTACTTAAAAGACAAGTAGCTTGCAATGATATATATATATATATATATATATATATATATATATATATATATATATATATATATGAATGAAAGAAAAAAGATGTATAACAAATTGTAAAAAGTTTTGTGATGTGTTTCATCTGTTCATTGGACTGGGTTTGTTTATGTAAGTAAATATATATATATTTAATTTATTTGCAAAAATAAAATTAGGGGTTTTTAGCTTCTATTTTTGAAACATGGTTGGAACTGTGTAGCGAAAATAACCATATTTTAAATCAATTAATTTATAAAATATATATATATATATATATATATATATATTTACGCTCACAAACCCAAACAAACCCAATCCAATGTTTGTGTGTGTATTCGTGTGTGTTTGTGTGTGTGTTTATGTAAACAAACCCAGTCCAATGATGTTTTAACAGATGAAACACATTACAAAACTTTTTAAAATTTGTCATACATCTTTTCTTTCAAAACTATGTCCTTCCAGATATCGATTACAGCCTCTCGGGTAGTTTGTGAAGCTAACATTGGAAAGGAATTTTTTTTCCATAATGACTGCAGGAGACAATGTTTCAGTGAGTCAAGGCTTTGAACATTGAAAGGTGCTTCATTCCTGCTCGCTTTTCTGCATCCCAGGGCTTACAGCCATATCAAGTTGAAACATTGGTTCACATACAGTCACCGGAGTTAAGCAATATTGAGCCTGGATGACCACTTGGCAATACCAGGTTCTGTAAGCTTGGATGTGTGGATGATGTAATGGATAATGGCTTGAAATTGTTAAACAGAAAGCCGAGTTCTAGTTTCAGTTAGGTTCATTCTATCCACTTTTGTTATATTCACAATTACCATTAGGAAAGTTATGAATCCACATCTTCTCCCACAGCTATAGGTTAAATAGTAAAATTTGTATAAATAAAACATTAGTATCTCTAAAAATAAATTCTTCCAACGTAAAAATATTTTCTGGCTTTAAATAACCTGTAATGGATTGATAAGCCATAAAAAATGAGTGAATCACTTAATCTGCAACTTGCATCAGTAAGAGAGTTATCTTTGATCTGCTGCCACCATGACACTCTGTCAGTTACCCTTGATTTCACCTGAGGATCACTGAATATTCGTTAAAGAAATTTAAAAGAGTTATTTTATTTCTAAATGGTAAGGAATAAGAAGTAAAAGTAAAACTAAATTAATAATGTTGTTTTGCAATATGAACTATGCAAATTTAATAGACTTTTATTGCTTTTTAGAGAGTGAAATTCAATAAATACTTTCTCCCTTCTCGTAGCTAACATAAAGTTTATAGCTTTCTAAAGTGTAACATTATAATAACAGAAGACTTATAACTATTTCTGCCTTGGAGTACGAGGATGAGGTCTCCAGAACGCTGGTTTGACGAAAAAAAAATGACCAGAGACAGATGACAAAGAAACATTCCTAGGTATGACTTTTTCCTGGTGTGTATTGCAAAAAAATAATAAGAAAAAACAAATCAGACAATTTGAAATAATAATGATTATGATTTTTATTATGATCATTATTTATCGAATTGTTGCTTTATTTTATTAATGATCCGTTTTTATTTATTAATTCCCCCTTTTGGTTTTCTTTTAAGTCTGTCTTATTCAGAAATCATAATTTTGCCATTGTTTTTTCTGCCAAGTTGAATTATTTTTGGTGGATCAAATGTATCTTTCAAGAATTAAGAATTTTGTAAATGTTAGTTATGAAAATTCACTTATTATTCGACAATATTGTTTTGCAGCAATCCCAAGTCCTGTCCTTAGGTTACACACATTGCCTGAGTCTTGTCAAAAAAAAGTCTGTGATGCATGTAACATTATTATTCTTATTCTTATTTCTTTATTGGTGCTATGTTAATTCTGCATGATTACAAATTCTTTCTGTTTAATAATTCATTTTTTTATTTGTCCGATTTATTTTGTTCTTTATGTTGCTGTGATCAAAGTTTCGTATAATTTCTCTTAAAGAAATCTTGAATTTGTGTTTTGTTTTATACATTTTGATTTAAGATTGATTTTGAATTAAAACCATTTTGTAAAATCTTTTTGTTAAAAGAAATGAACCTGTGATAGTAAAAAGCATTTATCCGCAGCGAAACAAAAAAAAAATGAACTAAACTTGTTACAAAAACAAAATTGATCGTTTTGTCATCAGTGTGAAAAAAAATGTTTTGTTATAAGAATTGTCAGGATTAACTGTACATATGTGTGTCAAAACCAGAGCATTAAGTTAGAAAGCTAGTTGAGCAGTGATATCGATCCGTTGACCAAAAACTAAAATAAAAAGCGATTATGCTTTACTAACATTATAAAGCATGTTTTTTTTTCAATAAATTTAGATTTAAATAATTCTTCAGGGTTGCCCATAGGATATAGGAAATATTTGATAGAATATCCTAAAATCAAGGCCGGTGCATACTACCCCCAAACACTCCAACCTGGGGTTTGGGTAAGCCTGATTGGGGGCCCCTGGTAGTACTTAGTGACCTTCACCATCTTATCAACATCTGATATCTTTGTACCTATATTTATATACTTTACAAATTAAACTAACCACAACTGACTATTAAAAGATAAAGAATTTTATACGTATTTTGATGACATTCTGTGGTCTTTTTTTTTTCGTCCAAATACGTGAATTTGTTTTGCTTATGCTAAGTCTCGAAAAAGCACTATATAAATTCACTATATTTTTTTGTCCATAATGTTGAATGTGTTAAAATTATTCAACTTTTTAACATGAGAAATCTCGAGTTAATGTAAAAAAAACTGCTGTAAGACATTGTTGATTTATTTAAAATGGAATGATCTAATTTGTATTTATATATATTGTATTTATTTTCATTTCTTCTTGTTGAATTGTTCACCTATATTGCATATGATCCATTATTGTACATAATTAGGTTACAATAAAATTCTATTTTATATGAACGATACCTTATGATAATGTAGCAGAGTGATTGGGAAGGGGTATATCATAGATTCAGGCAGGGGTCCAAGACTATTGCACCGGCCCTGCAGTTTTGAGGAGCTTAACTTTTGTTGGGTTAGTTGCTTCTGCTTGGCTCTGTAGAGTTTTTTCTGTTGTTTGCCTATTGATATTTAGAGTTTTTCCTTATGTTTAGTTTTCAATGCTTAATTTTGAACAGAAAAATTCCTGGCTATATAAAAATTTTCGTTTATTGATGTTCTTGAGAAAAACACATTTAGAAATAATTAAATTCTTAGCAAAAAAGAGAGAAGAAACTGTTAGCAGAGAACTTACGGTTATATTTAGCAATTTCAACAGTAAAATGATGAGACCTACCTGCCAATCTAGTACTGTGTTTATATTTCTGAAGCCGAGGTATCAAAGAAGAAAGATCAGAAAAAAATACCATGAAAATATTTAAAGAAAAGACACAGTGAAGTTACATTACTGCAGTCGAAAAGTAACTGAAGACGAGATGCCAGGTCATGACTGATAGCATTGCAGATTCTTCTTCAAATTTTGTTAAGAATCTTCAGATATATAACAGAAGAACAAGACCAGATATAGTAATATCTGATGGATGAATGGTAGAATTATATATATATGTAAAACAGATTCTGTCAAGAAAAATTGTCTCACATTATATAGTGAACCGATTTTCCTGAATGGCAGAACAAGAAATAGGAGAGATAGTAAAAAGATAAATATTGCCAAAGCTGCAAGGGATAGGAAGTTATGGAGGGCCATGATCACCTATGTGATGATGGGAAATGGCATACAAAAAAGTTACTGTGAAAGCCTGTTATTCATTTCGCTTGAACTTATATCTTTTATTCGATAATCGTAATTTCTTGGCAAGAAAATTATCTGTGCAGAAGAAGTAGAAACACAATTACTACATGTCTGCGGATGGATAATTCAACTTTTGGAGATGGAAGAAAGAAGAACAGGCAAGGAAGCACTAAAGTCGTTTATCTGGCAGTCTGTTAAATAACTTTCAAACTTTCATTGCCTGACAAGTAAAAGAGGTGTTTAATGCCATATGATGCTTAAGCTGAGAATATCTCATGGAAGATGGAATATGGACTTCCTGAATTCCATTCTTGAATTCTGTGCAGGTATTCACATCTGGTACAGATTTGTATTAGCGATTAAATAGACAGAAATATCGACAGAACCGTGAAGAAAACGACACCTTCTTATCAATTTCCCTCAGCAGCATTTTACACGTTTTTCCATAAAAAGTTCTAAAAGTAGAGGAAAATATCTCTGTCGAATGATTGTTACTATTTATCAGAACAATCAGGGGAGGGGGATATATGCTTCAGCTAAGAAATATTCAGACCAGTAGACGAACACAAATAGATATACTGTTTAATAAATAAACAGGATTGTCTACCCAAATACAAATATCCACTAAAAATAACGTTTAAGTAATATATATTTTCCGGATGAATAAATAAAAAATCCATTTCTTTCTTTAGAAATTGCTTTGTTTACGTTAGGATTCGAAACTGAGCAGATATGTATATTTCAAGAGTCGGAGAAAAATCTGTGTTTAAAGGCACTATTCAGCTTTGCTTGGCCATCGACTCACTCCGTAGCCGAGAAGACAAAGCACGTCA
>CAHIKZ030000879.1:2090000-2110000 GCA_903632075.3 Acanthosepion pharaonis
GTGTTCCTGTCGATTTTAAAGTTTTAGATAAAGTAATTAGGACAATCGTATCGGACAGTATAAAGACAACTCATTAAGATGAATTATGAGATACTGTATACATATACATGTAAGTATGTAGACAAACACTGAAGGCAAAGGAATTTTTCCCCTTTTCCAAACGCAACCTCATATTTGACTCTCTTCTGGATGCATAATTTCAAAAGCATGTTTAGTATCTTCAACATAAATGCCTAATAAACAGCTTCTGTCTTGAAAACATGCTTACAGTATGAAGCTTAATTGAAGTCTTGATAACGATAACTTCATTAATAGCTATCGTATATAATGTCAGCCACACTAATGATTATTGCTAGCGACTTAACTACAAATAGAAAAAAAAATAAACAATAAAATATACTACCAATTACTTAACCTTTGGTATGCGATAAGGGCAAAAGAATATTTTTTTTAAATGTTCACACAAAATTATTTTTAGGCGCCAGAAAACTTCATTAAGGATTTGGAGGATGTCAAGGTCTTAGAAGGCACAGAACAGGTACAGTTTGCAACAACATTTTGCCGTCCTGGTGCTAAAATCCAATGGTTCAAGAACAAGATGGAGATCTTCCATGGAACGAAATACCATATTGAGAACGATGGCGAGAACTACGTCCTAACTATCCACAATGTGAAACTCGAAGATGGTGGCAAATACACCTGCCAGCTCAATAATTCAACTACGTCTGGATGGTTGTACGTTGAAGGTATGATATAACGATATATAACTTTGTATAATTTTATATATCAACAAACAGTATTTATTTCCAGTTAGTCATATTTTTCTAAATACGTTGAAGGTATGAAAAAAAAAATCATTCTATTACAGCTTTTGAACTAATCAAAACAAGATAGACAATACATTTTTAAATATGCCAACAGTACAGTGAGACCCCGTATTCGCGCGGGTAGGGACCAGAATAGTTAGAATCCGCGAATACTTGTAACCCCACTAAAAATGCTTATAAGTACCTATTTTGATTGTTAAAACCCCATATGCCTTAAACTTTCATCCCAAACACTTTAGGAACATTTCAGACCCTTTTAAAAACATTTTTGAAAAATAGTATTGGTGACCATAGAATTAGTGTAAATTTTCTTTCATACGGACAATAACCGTTTTTAATTACGCATAGATCGATACAACCTTTGAAAATACTGTATAAAATATGTGTAATAAAACATAAAATATAAAGTTTAAAACATTTTCTAAAAACAGAACTGTGATGATGCCCTCAGTCTTCGCATAAGCCAATTTTAAGACCCTAGCCGCAGCCCCTAACAAAGAACAAAGCCCAAGCACTACGCATGTTTTGCGTTTGTTTGTTTGTTTTTTTTTTTGTTTACAATGAAGATGTACAATCCAGCCAATTTTTACCATAAAAATGGACTGATATGCTTTAAGCCACTTAAGTAACAGGAAAATAATACAAGAATATTTTAAATATATTCTATCGAAAAAATACTCGAATCGAGGGAGTTCTCAGCGAATAATTTGTACATATGTTGTTCAGAAAAAAAAACGCGATATTCAGGGTTTCCGCGAATAATGTTCTTCAGAAAAATCTGCGAATATGTGAAGCCGCAAATGCTTAAACGCAAATAGGCAGTGACTTACTGTATATCTCCATATGTCACTTCTACCAAGAGATTACTTTCACCAATCTTTAAGGGCAACATTTTACTTAAAGAAACAAATTACATTTTTGAATATTGAAACATTATTATTAATAATGTTAGTTTTATCTCCAGACTCTTGTAGGGTTGTATATTGAAAAACATAACAAAGAAGTTAGACCAGTGGCGTAGCTAGAGTAAAAACGTCACCCGGGGGCTTGCGGTCCGCTCAAATGTCACCCCAATGACCCCGATTCACCCTATGCTGAATGGTTAGCTGTAGCTAAATTTTCATACATGCTCTACCTCTACTTTACTCTACTGACCGGTACATTACTGTTTACATGTATGATCCAAGACAAAATCAAATACCACAAAATAATCAGTTCAAATCAAAAGCTGAAAACATTGCTATTTTTCCTACTCACAAATTTCCCGACAATTTATTAGAAAATTTCTTACGTGGGGACAAAACTGGGGGGGGGGTCATAAATTATTTCTGGGGGGTCATATGCCAGCCTACGAAACCCTGTGTCTCCACCACTGTTTTCAGACTATTTTTGGCACCTTAGCCTGGTTGAAAAATTTTGTTGGGGGTGACATTGTGTCACCCCTCCTGTGCTGGCACCCGGGGCTGGGTCCGCCCCCACCCTTAGCTACGCCACTGAGTTAAACAATTCATTTTTAAATATGTTAGTGACCAGAGTCGGATTACTAGTATTGTCAAGTTTGGTTATAATGCTTGTTATAAAAATATGTTTATTTTTTTTACTACAGTTGTGTTGAAATATGTGCTAATTTGGTTTTAAATAAATAATAAAATACTAGTATTTGTAAAAAAAAATATTTTTTATTGACAAGCAAAAGATAGCTATTCTAGTTTATTTAAAGAATTCACTACACGTTTACTTCAAGCTATATATATTTATTGCTAAAATATATCTTCAGTAAAAGAATATTCAAGATGTGTGTGGGTGAGTTAGAGGATTGCTCCGTATGAGTGGGGGGGGTCCATAATTTTATTAGCCTAGTTATCGTGCACTGCAGCAATGTTTTCAGCTGAATAGCGTAAACGAGCATCCAATGGTGTTTTCACATCTGCCACCGACACAGTTTGTTTGAATTTATGAACAAATTTCCAATTGAACTCGGTTGGTTGATTATGTTGACCAAAAAAATCGAGAAGTGCCTGAAATGTATTTCTGCTTGAACGTCCATTTTCGTAATAGGCTTCGATAACTTTAACACGTTGTCTGATAGTTAATCTTTCTCTAGTTGAAATTGCCAAATACTTAAGTTGTTAAATCTGAAAGAAAAAGAAAAAAAAAGCATTAGATACTTAAACTTAATTCACGTTTAAAATCGGTCCAAGTTATTAGAACACCCTTTATATATATCTATATTTATACTGTAAATGATATATATATGTCTATATTTATACTGTAAATGATATATATATGTCTATATTTATACTGTAAATGATATATATATGTCTATATTTATACTGTAAATGATATATATATGTCTATATTTATACTGTAAATGATATATATATGTCTATATTTATACTGTAAATGATATATATATGTCTATATTTATACTGTAAATGATATATATATGTCTATATTTATACTGTAAATGATATATATTTCCAATATTTTCTAGCCAAAGAACCAGAGTATTATTTCACTAAGAAACTACCACAGCATCATGAAGTCGTGAGGAAGAAGGACACACAACTTGAATGCTTTGTATCTGACCCAAGAGCAAAGGTCAAATGGTTTAAAATGGGAGAACCTATTGATGTAAGATTTTGTTTTTTTCTTTTCTGTTATTTATTTCCAGTTTAAACATTTGTTCAATTAAATCTGTAAACATTTGTGTACCTACAAGCAATACTTATGATTTTCTGTCTTAATTTTTATACGTCAGTTCATTCCTGGCAAATATGAAATGCAAAGGCGTGAGAACAGGTGCATACTTAAAATCAAGAATGCAGGTGCCGGGGATGAGGCGGAATATTCCTGTGTGTGTGGCAATGCATCAACTCACTGTGATCTTTATGTAGAAGGTAAGTTTTCACATTCCTTAAAATGTCTTGATTAAAAGAAAAGATTACTGAGCTGTTACGTAATACCAGTCCTCTTATATGTCAGAATCTATAGAAACTGACTGAAGCTGAGATGCCAGGTCAGGACAAATAACATTGCAGATTCTTTGTATTTTATCAAGAATCTCTAAATATATAGCAGAAGTAGAAGACTAGGTGTGGCAACAAATTTCAGTTTATGGATGAACGACAAACTAATATACATGTAAGTAAATTTTCTGGCATAACACAGTGAACCAACTTTCCTAGCAGCAGGCCAAGCAATTGATTCAATATAATCTTTCCACTTCATGTCAGTGGAAAATGTTAGCCTGAGAAGTCACAAGGAGGTTAGCATCAACCATGCTAATGAAAAAGAAAACAGAGTGACCACGAGACAATTAAAAGAGAGTGGTTTCATATTGAAGGCATTTCTTGCCCCATTTAACAACTGGCTTCCATAAATATGGTCAACGGGATTTATTCGACCTTCCTAAAATGCTGTATTATTAGGAATTAGTCATTAATTAAAATCCTTTTTTTTAGTTGAAGAATCTGGTATCTTTGTACACATTATTATAAAAACGCAATCCTAAAATCAATTTCTATTTCAGAACCTGAATGGGACTTTTTCAAAAAGCTTGAAGATGTTGAAGCTACTGAGAGAGAAAAAGCTGTCATGCAGTGTGAAGTTAATGACAAAGAGGCAGAAGTTACATGGATGAAAGGAAAGGAGGTATAATCAGTTATCTTTATCCTTATTGTTGTTCAAGTAAAAATACAAGAAAATATTAATACCATCACTATGGTTCAAGTGACAAAACTTATTTCAATTTGTTTTTTTTTCTCCCTTTAATTTTAAGACAGTCGTAGCAGAAGCAATGAATTGAAACATATTTGGGGGTTCAATATTCTTAGGTAATTTCTCTTCTGTTTTTCTAACAGATAACTAAAAGTGACATTATATAACTGTTTCAGCTTGAACATTTTATTTTTCCTAATGTGTTGGGTCAAATAGGTGGTTTTTATGACATATCAAACTTAGTTCAGTAATTTAATATTGAAATCTGCTTTTCCTGAGTCTACAGTTGTCAAATATATACTTGAGTCTATACTTTGGTAATTATTGGTTGGGTTTATACTTAAATCCATAGAAAAAGATTAGTTAAATTTATACTTGAGTTTATCAATAAAAATTGGTTGGATTTATACTTGAGTCTCTCAATAAAAATTGGTTGGATTTATATTTGAGTCTCTTGGTAAAAATTGGTCAGATTTATACTCGAGGCTATAGTTAAATATTACTTGGCGATATAGTTATAACTATAGTTATACAATGGTTGTGTTTATACATGAGTCTATATATAAATGTTGGTCAAGTTTATACTTGAGTCTGTGGGCAAACATTTGTTGGGTCTATAGTTGAATCAATAGTAAATATTGGTCAGATTTATACTTAAGTCTGTTGGTAAAGATTGATTGGATTTATACTTGAGTCCATCAGTAAAAATTGGTTGGATTTATACTTGAGTCTATTGGTAAAATCTGGTTGCATTTATACTTGAGTCTCCTGATAAAATTGGTTGGATTTATGCCTGAGTCTATCAGTAAAAATTTGTTGGATTTATATTTGAGTCTATAGTCAAATGTTGGTTGGCTATATACTTATAACTATAGTTATACATTGGTTGTGTATATATATGAGTCTATAGGTAAATGTTGGTCAAGTTTATACATGAGTCTATGGGCAATAATTTGTCAGGTTTATAGTTGAATCTACAAGTAAATATTGGTCAGTTTTATACTTGAATTTATAGGTAAGTAGAAGTAATCGTGGATCTGAATGCAGTTATTTGTAGCGATTTTATAATTTTGTTAACTTTTTACACATTATTTATTATTGATTATTTAATTATTTGTTGTTGATTATTATTACTATTAGATTTATTTGTGTTTAGGTATGCATTTAGAGTGTGTTAATAAGATTTGTTTAAGATATAGGCCTCTACAGGGATGATGGTTTCATAATCCTAAGATTAAATTAACAAGCAAAAAAACAGACAAAACCAGAAAAGTAATCATAAAATTTTCAAAAATATATGATTTGACATAAAAACAAATTTAAAAAGAAGTAGATTTCCTAAATGCCACACTCAACCTCAGAAAAGCTACATATCAATCAAATAGAAAACCCAATGATTAACCACTTTACATGCATACATCTTCCAACCCCCCACCTACAATAAGCAGATTCCACAATCAGTTTACCAGAGGTTATTTGACAATTCTTCCAATGAATCATCTTCAATGAAACCAAAAAATGATTATGAAACAGCCCTAAAAGATAGTGAATTTTCGGTTTCAATTTAGTTAAACTCACCATACAACAAAAACGTTAAAACAAATGTATGAAAAATGTTCATGAAATTCATATGCAACCACTTTCCCCCTATCAAGCATTCTCCACAAAATATTCAACAAAAACACAGTAAAAATCAGCTGCAGTTGTACTGAGAACATGATGCAAATAATAAAAATCACAACAGAAAAATAACCAAGAAATCATCCAAGCAAATCAAATCCACTTGTAAATGCAGAGCAAAGAACTGTTGTCCCTTAAATGGTAAATGGTAATTGCTTGCAAAGTGATAAGATACATGAAGCCACTGTAAAATCTGTAGATACCAAAGAAGAAAATATACATAGGAGTAACTGAAAGACCATGAAAAAAGAAATTATGCACACAAAACATCCTTTACAAATAGTAAATATGTGAACAGTACAATGCTTTCTAAACATATATGAGAAATTAAAACCAAATCACAAATATCATGGAAAATAAGAAAGTTGCATTTAAACAGCTTTTTTCCAAGAACTGTTACTTTGAGGACTCTTGCATAGAGGTTTACCTGAACATTAAAATCTTAACCTCTTCAAGTAAAGTGTTAATTATTATCTGTCCTCCCTTTCTTCATCAGCTCACTTCCTTATAGCTCCTCTTTTATTCATATCATATCACATTTTAAACATACCATAACCATTTTAACAAGTATCCCTCCATTTTGAGTGTAGCTTGGGTCCTGTATTGGTGGTATTTGGTGTAGAAATTGGTACTCAAATGATTTTAGTTTTCATTCATTTGACCTTTGTTCATATTTTGGGTTAATATTTTTAACCTACTAAGATTTTACTAAAAATAGTCACTTTCTATTTTAGTATAACATTTCAAATTCTTTTGTTTCTTTTAAAAGGTAATCAAACCCGAAGAAAATCCTGAGAAATATACAATTGAGAAGGATGCTATGAAAAGGCGTTTAATCATCAATAATGTCACCTTGAAGGATGAAGGATTGTATACTTGCAAAGTGCTTGATAAAGAGACCACTGCTGATCTCTTTGTTGAACGTAAGTTTTTATTTTAAATTGCTTGTATTTTTTTGTTTTTTTTTATAGAAAACCTTTATTTCTTTTCAATTTTTCAAGAATCAAAAAATAAGAGGGGTAGTTATCTTGGGAGATGATGAAATCTGCTAGGTTGGTCAGCTTTTTAATTCTTTTTCTCTGGGAAGCAAGGACTAAGATTTTATTTTAAATTAATCATTTTTTTTTATAGAAAATCTCTATTTTTTCAACTTTCCTAGAATAAAAAAAAGATAATATATATATATAAAGTGCATATGTGTGTTTATATATGCACAGGTATAGATGAGCAGTCATTTCTAAAAGTCTCTAATATATGTATATGGGTGTATATATATATATATATATACATACATGCATATATATATATATATATATATATATATATATATATATATATATATATATATATATATATATATATATATATATATATACATACATGTATATATATATATATATATATATATATATATATATATATATATATATATATATATATATATATATATATATATATATATATATATATATATATATATAGCAAATATATGGATATAGATCCGACAGTATGAAGAAAAATATACTGAAAAAACAAACAAAAATCCTAATATGCGATTATGCTGTTTTTAATGTTTAATGTCAACGTCGGACGTTTCAGTCTAATAGACCATCTTCAGGACATATTCATAAAACATAATTAACATAGACCACATACAATTCAACATGAAAAAGACGATGGACATAAAAGCAATACCAATCCAAACAGACTAAAATCTTTTAGAAGATCAGCGTTTATCTGATTGGATTGGTATTGCTTTTATGTCCATTTTATGTTTGTTTTTTCAGTATATTT
Organism: Acanthosepion pharaonis; assembly: GCA_903632075.3. Classification (NCBI taxonomy): domain Eukaryota; kingdom Metazoa; phylum Mollusca; class Cephalopoda; order Sepiida; family Sepiidae; genus Acanthosepion; species Acanthosepion pharaonis. The sequence continues at coordinate 2,098,022 of CAHIKZ030000879.1, forward strand.
TTCTTCATATATATATATATATATATATATATATATATATATATAGTTGTTGAGTGGATAAATGAAACAGCCAGATATAAGCAGGCATGTATGCATGTGCTGGTATCCATATGCAGGCAAGCAAATAAATAATCATTAAATTTATGCATGAGGTGTAAACGTAATAGTGCTCAATGCCATTATGCAGAGCAAGGATATGTATTAATTGGTACATAGATGCATACCTATGTTTTTGGTGTGCGTCTGTAGTTTTGCCAGGAACACCACCCAGTGAAACTTTTGTCACATGCCAAAAAGCGTAGGCAAATGTATATATACTAATTAATACATATATATATGTATGTGTGTGTGTGTGTGTGTGTGTGTGTGTGTGTGTGTATAACACTCTCTAGTTCTGGGGCAGGGGGGGGAGCTGATATAAAATCAACAACACAAAAGCTCTAATATAGATATAGATAAAGCAAACATACAAACAGATAGACAGACACTCTCTTGAGTCTGGACATTGGAGGTGAAGAGGTAATGTAATTTAATTTGATTTATAGTGCTCACTCATTCTCAGAGATCCCAAGGAATTTTTCCTCCTCTTTTTTTCATTCTAATCTGAGGAAGCCGAAGAGAGTGAAATGCATTGTTAATAAATTTCCTCATTTTTCTGTAAAGGGGATGCAAAAGTAGGTATATAGTAATGAAAAACAGTGTGCATATTTGTATAATCAGTATTATGTACTTTGTGTAAATATTTTCTTTCTTATTACTGTATACCTACTTTTCATTCCTGTACACACACACACACACAAACACACACACACACATATATATGTGTATAATAGCTGGCCACTTGTATTCAAATATATCCATATCTAGGGCAGCTAGGAAATCCCTATTGCAGACACTCACTCAGGCAAATCTGTGTTTACTCAACACCCACAGAACCCACCTGTGCTCTATACTGGAACTATGCTGAGCAGACCTTAGTTACAGTTTCTGGGAGAGAACGTGTTTTCTAGCATGATCAACAATTTGAACAAGGCCAGTACACTGAAGCCCTCGGCCACGATGACTTGTGGCTTTGTGCTAGCACAGCTATTGACAGCCTTCAAGAGTTTCGTCAACCCAATTTCACACACAAGGCTTGGGCAACCGATGATATGGTTTTCAGGCACTTTCCAAAGGTGCCACACACTGGGATCGACCTCAATACATTTCAATAACACAGGAAGTCTCCTTCCTGACAAATTGACCAGAGTGATTTTTGAACCTGTGTCTCATGGTCATAAGACAAGCCACCACATGCCCATATAAATATATATATATATATATATATATGAGGTCTGTCAGAAAAGTAATGGGACTGGTGTCACAAAAAAGTTTATTTCAATTCAACAAACTGCATGATTTCCATTTTATCAAGTCTTCTCTCGCTCAAGCCATGTACTTTTTCAATATTTTCTGTTATGCTGCCATGCACTGTTGGAAGGATTCTTCTTGAATATCCCTCAGCTCTGGCATTATGAATCTCTTGATGGCCTCCATGTCTTCAAAACATGTCACCTTGATGAACCCTTTGAGCATGGGGAACAGAAACAAGTCACACAGAGCAAAATCAGGTGAATGTTCCAGTACAGCAATGTTCTTCTCAGTCAGGAACTGCCGTATGCTCAGGGCGTTTTGATCAGGTGCATTGTCACGGTGAAGCAACCATGATTTATCCTGCCACAACTCTTGCATGTAAAAAAAAATCAATTGTCGCAGGAAGCTCAAATTACAGTTATATACTTTCAAAATATCTTGTTAGGTGATAACACAATCTGCTTATTCGTCTTTCGTTCATAGGTCACAAAGCACACCAACTTCCGTATATAAGATACAATGGGTAAATTGATGTCATTTTATACTTTAACTTTTGTGCCTGTGTGCTTTGTGTTTTTTTATTTTATCAACTGCACAGTATAGTAGAGTCAGTTGGGCACCATATGTGAGAAAATTAGCATCGTAACACAATTCACTCTGCCTGGCATGCTCTACTGCTTGGCATTCATACTGGAAGTTCCAATACAAACATTTCAGAGTGTTTAGGTGTCAATCTAAGTACAGTGCAGAGGATTCAGAAATAGTTGGACTCTCATCCAACTCTTTCTGAATCCTAATGATTATTATGAAGGTATGGGAGCTAATGATTGTTATGAAGGTATGGGAGCTAATGATTGTTATGAAGGTATGGAGCTAATGATTGTTTATGAAGTTATGAAGGTATGGGAGCTAATGATTATTATGAAGGTATGGGAGCTAATGATTGTTATGAAGGTATGGGAGCTAATGATTATTATGAAGGTATGGGAGCTAATGATCATTATGAATGGAGCTAATGATTATTATGAAGGTATGGGAGCTAATGATTGTTATGAAGGTATGGGAGCTAATGATTGTTATGAAGGTATGGGAGCTAATGATTATTATGAAGGTATGGGAGCTAATGATTATTATGAAGGTATGGGAGCTAATGATCATTATGAAGGTATGGGAGCTAATGATTGTTATGAAGGTATATGAAGGTATGGGAGCTAATGATTGCTAATGATAATGATTATTATGAAGGTATGGGAGCTAATGATTGTTATGAAGGTATGGGAGCTAATGATTGTTATGAAGGTATAGGAGCTAATGATTATTATGAAGGTATGGGAGCTAATGATTGTTATGAAGGTATGGAAGCTAATGATTATTATGAAGGTATGGGAGCTAATGATTATTATGAAGGTATGTGAGCTAATGATTGTTATGAAGGTATGGGAGCTAATGATTATTATGAAGGTATGGGAGCTAATGATTATTATGAAGGTATGGGAGCTAATGATTATTATGAAAGTATGGCAGCTCGGAAAACATGCTCTGATCATTCTGCTAAGAAAAGAACTCCTGAATTTATTGATGAAGGCCTTAAATTCAACACAGAGGCCAACATCAAGTACCTTGAGGAGATAGTGCTGCCCTTGTTCAAGAGTGTGGCTGCTGGAAGACCCTATGTCTGGCAACAGGACTTTGCACCATGCCACACGTTTACGAGAACCCAGTCATGGCTGTCAGATAATTTCTGCGATCACATAGCCCCTTACTTATGGCCACCTAACTTTCCAGGCTGCAACTCTCTTGATTATTATGTGTGGGGCACAGTTGAGCAAGAGACCAACAAAAAAAAACCTTGTAAGACCAAAGATGAACTGAAGGCAAGGATTATGGCAGCATTCACCAACTTAAACAAGACGACTGTCCAAAAGTGATGCTGATGATCATCTGCAGGCCATGGTTGAAGCCAATGGTGATTTTATCGAAAAAAATTTACTCTTTAGTATTGCAAGATATTTTTGTGTAATGTGGGTAAATATATCTGTCAAAATGAAATGCCAATATTGTTTTTCTTTTTATGATATTTAGACGACAATTTATCCATCGCCCCACATAAATGTTATAGAAATGTTTAGAATATCCTTTTAATTTTCCCTTATTTATTTCAAGCTGATATCAAATTCTCCAAGAAATTACAAGATACAAATGTGAGAGAAGATGATGATATTGTTCTTGAATGTGTAGCTACAAATCCTCACAATACTCCTGTCCAGTGGACTCGTGATGGCAAACCAATTGAACCATCGGAAAGGTAAGTAAATTATAAAAAAAACTATCATTTGTCAATTAAAGTGTGACATATATACTTTGTATTATATGTGAAAAGTGTATATAAATATAAATAAATATATATATATGTATAATTATTTATATATTATATGCGTGGTACTTATTAGAAAGCGCTCAATATCAGAGATAGAGCTAACATATTTAGTTGGATAGATGTGATTGTATTATAGATATGATTTGATTGTAAGCTAACTAGATTGACATAAACGAAAACATTGTGATAACAAGATGAGGACAATAGTCCACATATAAATAATGTAAAAAAAAATTATTCTTATAAAATACTGTGCCAAAAAATAATTGTGGCACAAAATAAAGAAGTTAGAAGAGTTTAAATGAATTTTTTTTTTCTAAATAGAGAAAATGCTAGCAAAGTATAGAAATATACTCCATGCCTTCTCTCTGACCCTGAAAAGAAAAACTAGTTCATGTTGCAAAAAGCTGCCTTTATTCACAAATCAGGTCTGTGATGTTTTCAAAGAGCTGTCTCTTCTCAAATCCAGGTCTCATCTCTTTTTTTTCTCTTTCTTTCTCTCTTTCTAGTGTCCTATAATTTGGGGCTTGAACAGATATGGGGCCCCTTCACAAATGAGCAAAAATAGATTTGAGGATTTAATTGCCAGAATCTAGGTTATCAACAGATTCTGGCAATCAGAGTGAACCCATATAGCAGTGCGTTCAGAAGCTGTGAGCTCTCAAGAAAATTTTAAAATTTAACCAATTACAGGGCAATTTTGAGATCATATGAAATGGGTATTAGAGCATGTTCTAAGGCCAACATTGTGGACTTCAACATAATGGCTTATGATTCTATCACCAAAATAATCTTATTTTAATAACAATCATTAAAAAGAGGATCTTATGGTGCCCCTCTGGGATTAGGGGCCATGAAGCATAAGCTTCATTAGTTTCATAGTAACATTGTTGGTGTCTATGAAAATCTGCCCTCTGAAAAAACAAAGCTCACTTGGTTGACCATTATGGCTCACATGATCTAACAAGTGTTCTGCATGGTATCTGAGGAAGAGGAAAAGAGATATTCCAATGTAAAAAAGAAAATTCTAGGAACATTCCTTGCATATTGTATGGTCATGGAGATAATGGAAAAAACAAACGTGTTGTTATAGATTGTATTTTTTAAATTAAAATAATTGGAAGAACTTATTTACAAATTCTGGTGGCGGGCCGCTTGTATCTGATTATACTTGTTTACTAAGACAACTAGCCAATCCCTGTAGCAGAGGCTTGCTCTGCCACATTTGTGTTTGTTCAACACCCATAGAGCTCACCTGTAGTTTATACTGCAGCTATGCTGAGTGGACCTTACTTACAGTTTCTGGAAATGAGTGCATTATCTGTTGCAATCAACAGTTTGACCAAGTCCAAACTCAAACCCTCCTCAATCACAATGACTTGCGACTTTGTTCTAACACAACCATCGATGGCTCCCAAATATTTCTGTCCACTCAGTTTCAGTCACAAGGCTAGGGTCAACACATGGCTTGGTTTTCAGGCACTTTCCAAATGTTGTGTACACTGGAATGGCTTCCCCAAGACCAATAACATCAAGAATTCACCTTCCTGATAAATCGACCACAATGAGATTCGAACCCGGGTTTCATGGTTGGAATGTTCTAACCACATTTTCATATTTGCCATTTACCATTTATGAACAGTACAATGGCAAGGATAATGATAATACTGTTTCCCTATAAGGAAACATTTGGTATTTATGATACTGTCAGCTGAAATTTAGGAAATGTTTATTAAAACAATTTTTCAGGGAAATAATTTTCTCAAGACCACTACCTATTATCGTTCCTTCCAGTATTGATGGTGGGTAGGGGTCTTCCTTCCTAGCCTTTTATCTGAAAAGTTGAAGAATGTTGATTTTATGATTGTCATTATTTTCTCTTTGAGTTAGATGTGCTATCCATTTTATCCGTTGCTGCTGTTCAAAGTCATCTGGGGATGTGGCTTCTGTCATTTGGTACAGTTCTTCTGCAAAATCAATTCACAATTTTTCAGGGCAATAATTTTATCAGGGCCACTAACTTATTACTCTTTCCAATATTGATGGGGGGGGATCTTCCTTCCTAACTTATTTTCTGACATAGTGTAGAATGTTAACATTCTGATTATATCTCTTTGAGCTAGATTTCCTATCCATTTTATCTGTTGCTGCTGTTAAAAGTCATCTGGGGATGTGGCTTCTGTTATTCAGTACAGTTCTTTATAATTCTGCAGAATCGGTTCACAAATTTCAAAGGATGGTCGTCACCAAGATCTAGAGGTTTCATGCACTCAAAGGAATTTTTAACCATTTGTTTGAGAAAATGGTTGCATGAGGTTTCATCAAAAATTATCATAAATGGTGCTATAAAAAAACCCAAAAAAAACTACAACACATATCAGTACAACATTTAATCTTCAAAGTAATCTCCTTCTAAAGCCACACACTTTATCCAGCATCATCTCCATTGATGAAAGCATTCCTGGAAATCCTTCTTTGAGATAATGAGAAGCTGTTTTGTCATCTTGAAATGTTGTTCCTTTCAAGTTGGATATTTGATTTTTAAATAGGAAAAAGTTGGAAAAGGGCAAGCTCTGAGAAATGTTGTGCTTAGCCAAAAACTGCTGCACAAGCCATGGTCACTAATCGAAACTTTGTGGTGTGGTGATATGACCACACTCTACACACTTTCCTTCTGAACATTGGTATAAACAACAAAAGGTAGTGAGAGCATTATAACTTAGTGTGCATGTGCGACAGAGTTCAAGGTCAATCGGTACCAAATGGCTTCATTCTGCATACTTTAGCTCTGTTGTCATAGTAACAATTCCAATACTTTTTTTTTATCACTCCTTGTATACAGCAGAGTGTTTAGATATGAGTTTGGTATCATGGATGATATCTATATGATCTCGATCTGCTGAGACTTTCTGAGAACATGACAATTTTTTATGGTTATCTTTCCATCAAATTTTAAATGTCAGTTCCTTTCATAGAGAATATGGTTCCAAAAGCAATGTTTTCAACTTTATTCCTGTTAAAACCTTGGTGCTAATAGCAGTTTTGTACAAAAATTTTCTTGGATTCTTCTTTCAGAGTTATTCAATCTGCTGATGGTGACAAATACAAATTAGTTCTAAAGAAGGCAGACATGAAAGACTCCGGAATGTATGCCTGCAAGTTTGGTGAAAGGGCAACCCGCGCTGAGGTCAAAGTTGTTGAAAGTAAGTAAGACAAGAAAATTTCATTTTAAAAAGAGAATTACGAAATATATGTCAAGGTGTGTGCAAAAGTACCCAGCACCCTTTGTTTAGAAATGCAAACATTTGCACATATTTAGTATCTAAGAAAATGAAGCACATAGATCATTCTCTGCCTTCTTGGCCTCATGTTTTCAATGGACTTGAAGTGGAACAACTACATTTGATTAGTAGCTGCATCTACTGCAAGGAAAGTTATGTCACTGTGTCATGCCAGAAGGTCTTTCTTGTTACAGTCAATCTTGAACGTTTACAAATCTACCATTCATCCATGCATTGAATACTGTTGTCATATCTGGTCTGGTGCTTCTGCTATTCATCTTGAGGTCCTTGACAAAATCCAATGAACAGTCTGTAATATAATCAATCCTGATTTGGCATCTTGACTTCAGTTACTTTCTCACTGGTGTTGCATGGCTTCCTTCTGTCTTTTCTACAAATATTTTCATGGAAACTGCTCTGATCAGCCTTTTTCCCTGTTGACCTGGCTGCGTTAATTTAAGTGTGCTACTAGACTGACACCTATGTCTCACCTTTTTACTGTTGAAATGGCTAAATACAACCACCTCTTTTTCTCCAACAGTTTATTTTCTTACACTTCCCACCTGTGGAACACCCTTCTGTTTAATTGCTTCCTTGATAAATACAATCTTCAAAAATTTAAATGTAATGTCAATTGCCATCTTCTATCTTCTTGAATCCTGTTCCTTTTTTAACTTTTCCTCAATCCTCCCTATACCCAATCTTTTCTCTCACTTACACTCCATGTAACCCCCTGTATAATAGGGGCATTGCCACCTTGCATGGGGTGAAATGATTTTAAAAAAAAAGATCAATGTTCATGCAACACCAGCAGAATCATTTCACCCCAAGCAAGGCATTAAAGTTGCAAAGGGTTACTGTGTGATAGAGAATATGAAAAAAAAATATTATTAAGGAGAGGGGACAATAAAAGAACAAGAATTAAGAAGACAGAAGATAACCATTGATATTGCCTTTAAAGATGAAAGTTGACTGGAAAGCAAGAGACTGGAAAACAGTTTCACAAGTGAGAAGTGGAAGTGAAGAAACTGTTAGCATAGAACTTACGGTTAAATCTAGCAATTTCAATTGTAAAATGATGAGACCTTATCACTGATCTAGTCAGTCAGTCAATTATGTGCTATGCATGATACACGCTTAGAAATTCATGTATCCTTCAATACATGACTGACAAAGCAGACTTTTTTTCCCGCAGTGGGTTGCTATTTCTTTCTGTGGTAGACCAGTTGCCATCCAAGGCTATAGAACCTGGTCTATCCTGCTATATACCCATAGCTGGTAGGAGAAGAAGAGGATTCATACCTTTCCCAAGGGTATTAGCATGTAAGTGAATCTAACTTATGTGCTAATACCATTTACTGATGTGCTAATCTAGTACTGTGCATAAATTCATAGAGAAAAGTTCATCAGAACAATTACCATGAAAGTTTTTATAGAAAATGCACAGGGAAGCTATGTTACAGTGGTGGGAATGCAACTGAAAGTGAGATGCCAGGCCATGATAAGTAACGTTGCAGATTCTTCCTTGGATTTTTATCAGGGATCTTTAAATATATAACAGGAGCACCAGACCATTTGGTGCAGCAATATTCAAAGCATGGGAAAATGGTAGACTTATAAATATGTAAGAGAGATTCTGGAGAGAAAAAATGTCTAGCATGATATAGTGTTCTTGAATTTCCTTATTGGGATTAGGTAATATTATTAACTTTATTGGGATTGGGTAATACTATTAACTTTAAACTATGTGCATACTGGGAACTTTGCACACAGCTTAAACGTCCTGGGTATGACAATAAACTACATCCGTCAGCAAGGCTTCTGATCAGGTGATTTTGAGGAGCATGGAACCCCATCTTAATTGCTGTTGTTCCCATATATTAATATGCCATAAAATATAAATAACCAAACCAAAGCACACAGCTTTAATATTTGGGGTCCTTAAAAAGAATTTATGGTTACTTCTGAATTAACCTGGAGAGTATTAACTGATAAAAAATATGCTTTAAATATGGAAAGTAAAATGAGTAATCTCTGCCTGTGAATTGAATAAAGTATTCAGCTTTAATTCTGAGTAGGTTGCCAAGCAAGAAGTCAGATATGTGAAGAATACCAGAGGGTACAACAGTCGAAACATTGTAAATATAATAACTAAATGGGTCTAGCTGTCTGAATTAGTGAGGCATATAATATTTTTTTAAATAAAATTATTTATAAATGTTAACCTGCACTATGGTAGGAACATTTAAGAAATTCCTTAAACAATCTTTTTAGGATTTGTTTTTCACTGATTTTAATGTTTTTTTTTTTCCAGAGCCAAAGCCACCAAAATTGAACACCAAAAGTCTTCCAAAAGAGATTATTATCAAGAAGGGAGAGAAAATTGATCTGGAGATTCCATATTCTGGTAAAAATCAGTTTTCAAGAATTTTTTTTTACTATAGATCATCAGTTTTCATTCATTCATTCATTTGTTGTGGATTTGAATCAACCCTCAACAAAGAAAAAACTGAGAAAGGTTTTTAAATATAAAATATTTTTTTGTGTTTTTATAACTAAATATTTCTCAACTGATATGAGTGTTGAAGTTCCTTGTTTTTAGTTGTTTGTTAAGACAAAAAGAAATGTGATTTCTCTGTATGTATGTGTGAAAAAAGAGGCAAAAGAGAAAGTGGGGAGGAACATGTAAGTGAGCTTGGTGAGGAAGAGTGTATGTGTGATGTAGCTTGTTGAGGAAGAGTGTATGTGTAATGTAGCTTGATGAGGTAGAATGTTGAATGTCATGTAGCTTGTTGAGGAAGTGTGTATGTGTCATATAGCATGCTGAAGAAGCATGCAAGTACCCTGGAGTTTGCTGAGGAAGAGTGCAAGTGTCATGTAGCTTGGTGAGGATGAGTTTTTGTGCCATGTAGCTTGGTGAGGAAAAGTATAGAATGTCATATAGCTTGTTGAGGAAGAGTGTGTCACGTAGCTTGGTGAGGAAGAGTGCAAGTATCATGTAGCTCAGTGAGGAAGATGGGTGACTGTTAAGTCATAGTGTCATGAACAGATATTGCATGTTGCTGCTCTTTCTCCTTACTGGCTTATCTGGCCTTGTGGCTATACTTATATACTTTCAAAGGGATCACAAAGGAAAGACTGGACAAGTCTTCTACCTACCACATGCTAGAATGAAGAGTAAAAAGAGAAAGAAGATTATACCTGAGCTTTTATAGATTTGAAACAGCACCACTTAATGGGTATCTTGGCAGACCAAGTTGAATTAATCCCCACATTATTCTTCATGTCCTTTTAGAAAATAGGAACCACAAGGACAACCAATACTTTCAGAATCAGCTGAAATTTCTAGGAAACAAGGAAAGATAGACTGGAGAATTTAATACTCACAAGACATTCTGAAGAAGGGTTCTTGAACAGGAGTAGAGGTTTATCCCTTGTTTCCTGTTTAGAATTGGGTTTCCGGTTCCTTCTAAAGCCTACTTCAACCCTATACTTCTAATGTGTCTACCTATAACTTTTAAATTTTATTTAGTATTGATTTATTTTTTTCTTTTCTCAATAGGAGTAGATAGGTTTGCATATTGTCCAGTTCATACTCCTCCCTGGTTTTTAAACAGGAGGTTTATCCATTGTTTCCTGATTCAGGTTAGGTTTCCTTCTAAATTTTATTTCAACTTTTCTGGTATTTTTTTGGTGACTGGTCAGCTTGAACACTCATCTTGAACCGATGCTCGACCAAATTAGAAATGCATATGCCAGTCAGTTACCCATATTTGATGTAAAGAACATTTGCACAAAAAGGTATTTCAAGGGCAGAAAATTTGCTGAGCTTAATGCAAAATATAATGGAAGCACATTATTTCAATTTGTCAGCCTTAAAGATTGCAGAGCCATTGCACTACAAACTTTGAATAATAACTGAACACAATTTCAAAACCTAATGGTAGACTGACTCAACAGACTGGACACCAATGGAAATTTGTAGTGAACCATAGGTACAATTACAGCACAAAGTCTGAAAACTTTCCAATAAAATATTATATATTAGTGTTAATATATGTATTTCTGAGATGAGGTATTATGTAAACTATTGACATTGTGTGGACTATCATCCTCATCTTTGTAGCCAAATTTATCACAACATTTTAGCCATTGTATGCTCCGGCCTTTTTCAGGTGGTTGGAATGTCGAACTGAACCCTTTATTTCACTTGCTGGGGTAAACTGTTCTAGTTCCATGTGCCATGTCTAATGGATGTCAGTTATCAGTTATCTCCTGTTAATTTCTCTCCCCAAGTTCTCCACCGCCTTAATCAGGTCTTGAACTCCCACTCTTTGGGTCCTGTCACTGGATCTAACTAATGCCTTTATTCACTGTGCCATGTGTCCTTGAGGAAGTAGAACAGTCTACTTCAATGGGCGAAATAAAGGGTTCAGTTTGACATTCCAACTACCTGAAGAAGGCAGGAGCACACAACGTATCAGCTGAAACATTGTGATAAATGTGGCAACAAAGATGAGGATGATAGTCCAAACAATGTAAATAGTATTAGTGTCAATGTTTTATCAACTAGGAGAAGAGTAGATAGGTTTGCCTATTGCCTGGTTCACACTCCTCTCTGGTATTTTGAACAGGAGTAGAGGTTTATCCCATGTTTTCAGTTTAGGATTGGGTTTCCAGTTCCTTCTAAACCCTTTTCATTATCTCTCACTTCCGGTATTCCCTTGAGTCTTGGTGGCATTTTCTTGCTTGCTGTGGTGTCTCTTACTCTGTAACCATCTATCTTGTGTGGCTCTTAGGATTTGTACAGTATATCATTGTATATATATATATATATATATATATATATATATATATATATATGTCAATATATAATTTCTTCAATGATAATTGATTTTATTTCTTTTGATTTCTCTTTTATGCAGCTGTTCCAACACCTAAAGCAATGTGGACAAAAGATGGAGTCGC
>CAHIKZ030000879.1:2115000-2242500 GCA_903632075.3 Acanthosepion pharaonis
CTCCAAATCTTCTGCAACCCCCTGCATCCTAGTGGCTTCATGCCTTGCTCGGGGCATAATGCTTAAAAAAAAAAGTAGTTAACACATCCTGAAATATCTAAATTGCCAGCAGTATACAACTGCTTTCTAAGATCAATGGTTATAAATAGCTTTGAGTGAATGATCCTTGTGGGTCATGGCAGAGACAGTCCTTTTTTAATCTTGTTGACTGGCACAACAGAATCACAAACAAAGAACTGTACCAGATAACAGAAACCACATCACTTGATGACTTTCAACAGCAGCAACAGCATCACATGTAACTCGAAGACAATGACATAATCAAGATGTGGACTTTCTACACTGCTTTAAACAAAAAGTTAGCAAGGAAACTCCCAACAATACTGTAAATAGCAATAATAGATACTGGACTTGAGAAAGGTATTTTCCAGAAAAATTGTTTTAAGAGAAAGAGTTTATAAATTTCAACCGATGGTAACACTTGCTATTTCATCAAATAATGCTGAATATTTCCTCACAAGGAAATGGCTAATGTTACCATTATGATTACCATAGTTTCTTCCATTTTCGACATACGAATATTCAAAATTACTGAACTTATAACTAAGTTAAATATATATATATATATATATATATATATATATATATATATATATATATCTTATGCAGTGTTACATTAGAACATGCACATATCCACTACAAAATTGTACATTTTTGTTTCGACGTCAAAAAGGGAAAACCTTTTATAGACGTCTCATCAGTTGGGAGTTACGGTGTTACTTCCCACCTGATGAGACATTTAAAAAAAGGTTTTCCCTTTTTGATGTCGAAACAAAAATGTACAATTTTGTAGTGGATATGTGCATGTTCTAATGTAACACTGCATAAGATAAATAAATATTTATGGCTCTACTTTATGTATTGAGCACTATTTTTAAATTAATGTTCTGAACGCTGTAATCCTACTGTTCATTTTTCTACATTTTATATATATATATATATATATATATATATTTAGAGAGAGAGAGAGAGAGAGAGAGGAGAGAAAGAGAATTACATATAAATTTGTTTTTACTCTTGTCTTTCAGAACCAGCAGATAAACCTGGCCAACCAGAAGTTGTGGACTACGACAAGGACCATGTCCAGCTTAAATGGAAGGCACCTAAAAGGGATGGTGGTGCCCCTATTGAAGGGTACATTATTGAAAAGAAGGACAATAGAACAGGAGAATGGGAACCGGTAAGGATCCTTTTGTTAAATTTTTGAAGGGAATTAATTATTAACATCAATTGCCAATACTTTTCGTTGTAGTCATATATATATATATATATATATATATATATATATAAATATATGAATTGCACATAAAGTGTTTGTGTTATTGGAACAGTGCTTGATGTTACATAACAGAGCTATAAAGTATATATATTAATAAACATACATATTATCCTGCACAAAGGGTGCAGGATAATATGTGTATTTATTATATATATATATATATATATATATATATAGACTTCAGGAAAGGAAAACATGGCTTTCATAGTTTTTTAGACTTTTACCTATGGGGGACTCTAAAATTTGTCGTGTATCACAAAAAACAGACATTAGTGACTATTTGACAAGCAATTGAAAATTCATGTGTAGCAATCCCACTTGACTCTACCCTAATTTGCCCAAGCAGTAGTTTGCTATACTAATAAATGTCTGGAAGCTGAAGATCACCTTTTTGAGCATTTCTTGTGATTGTAGAGTCTATAGCTAACTTGTATTAATCTTTGATATATATATATATATATATATATATATATATATAAAAGTGAACATAGACGTCAACACTTAGAGGTGACAGTCTGTTTCATGCTATATGCAATCGTCAGGCCTGACAATTGCATATAGCATGAAACAGACTGTCGCCTCTAAGTGTTGACTTCTATGTTCACTTTTATATTTACACACGCTCTATCTCTGATATTGAGCACTTTATCCCATAAATATAGCACACCTTAAGACTATATTTCTTTATATATATATATATATATATATATATATATATATATATATAAATATATTTATATATATATATATATGTGTGTATATATATATATATATATATATATATATATATGTATATACATATATATATATATATGTGTATATATATGTATATGCATATGTATTGTCATGATTTTATATTTTTATTCATTTTATTTAATAAAATTTTTTATATATATTTTTAAAAGAAATTTTTTGACAAAATTTTTTAAGGAAATTGTTTTAAAAAAATATTTTTTATATTAAGATTTTTTATTACTACTATTATTTTCATAATGACCAAAGTTTTTTTTATAAATTATAATCGGTAGGATTTATGACATTATTTCACTACATGAATTGAATAGACAATTTATGAATATGTTCCTTTTTGAATATATTCACTGTCTTTTACTTGTAACATACGGTGAAAGGAGGTCAACCCATCGTCAGTTTATATATATATATATATATATATATATATATATATATAATAACAAAGACAGTATGAAGACAAAAATGCTGACAGTCAATGAGGTATTGAGAGAAAAGAGTTTTAAAGTAAGCAGTCTTTGCAATAAAGTGCTTGATATCAGAGATAGAGCATTAATAGGATTAATAAAATTTTGTCACTTAACTGATTGATGTTACCTTCAACATCCCAAATCCAGAGTTTTGTAGACAGACCTATCCATCCACTCTTCAGGGCATATCAGAAATTTACTGCTTATATTTTGGGGATTTTTTCCTTTTTGTACATTCATATATATATATAAATGTATTCACTCATCATATGGATGACTGTTTTGTTTTCACTTTTAGAATTCAAAACTTACTGCGAGATTGGGAAAATATTTTCAAACTGATTTTAAAATATATTTCGAATCAATTTATTTGCATTATTTACTTATTATTATTATTATTAAATTTAATGATAAAATTAATAGAAAAAGAATTATGAGAAGTGTTATAGTGCCTACCTAGACCGACAGAATGAACTCTGCCAAACGCTATACATACTACGCCTCTCAAGAGTGACAAACGGATTTGGTATTGGGACGGTATTGAATCGAGTTGAGCTGATAGTAGTTAATGCCAAACCAGTCAGACAGTCTTACTAACACCTTTCACTTCTTGTATTATTTCTTGTGTAATATATTCTTTGTTATTTCTACTGTTGTGTTTTGTGTTGTTCTTCCATGGTCCTAACCTTGGACCATAACAAGACGTAACAATTACCATCTCACAAACCTTTTTCTTTGTAATTATTATTATTATTATTATTATAGGTAATGGAGGTGCCAAGCAAACAGAGAGAAGCAACTGTTAAAGGACTGAAAGAAAACCAAGAACAAGAATTCCGTATTATTGCCAAAAATAAAGCTGGCAATTCAATGCCAAGTGCTTGTTCTTCACCAGTTATTACTAAAGCTCGCCGTGTAAAACCAAGAATTGATCCAGGCAGTCTAACAGACATTAAGATCAAGAAAGATCAGTCGTTTCTTTTGGAACCAACATTCATCGGTGAACCTCCACCAACTGTCACATGGAGCAAAAAAGGACTGGTGAGTTTTAGAGAATTGTCATTCATCTTTATCATTTTTTCTTCTTACAATCCTCAAATGTTTTCATCATAAATAAAAGAATCTAAATCTTTCAGAAAAATTAAAAATTCAGCATATTTTATAATTTTTTTAATCATTTATTTGATCCTAGATTCTCCATTCATATCTTCCTATATTGAATGAATGTAAAATATTTCACATTGATTTTAGATACCCTGTTGATCCTCAGGCACCTCGGCGTGGTGTAATGGTTAGCAAGCTTGTCTCGCTAGATCAATTATGACTGACTAGTGAGTTTGATCCTCACTGGGTGCCCCATACTTTCGGCCTTGTGCCATATCGTTTGGAGCACTTCGACATGGTGTAATAGTTAGCAGGCTAGATTAATTACAACTGAGTAGTGAGTTCGATCCTCACTGGGTGCACCATACCTTCGGCCCTGTGCCACATCTAAGCCTGGCTTAGAAAATCACTACCCTGTTGATCCTAGATTTTCCATTGTAATCTGCCTATATTGAGTGAATGGAAAATATTTCACATTGATTTTAGATACCCTGTTGATCCTAGATTTTTAGTTGTAAACTGCCTATATTGAGTAAATGTAAAATATTTCACATTGATTTTAGATACCTTGTTGATCCTAGATTTGCAGTTGTAAACTGCTTATAATGAGTGAATGTAAAATATTTCACATTGATTTTAGATACCCTGTTGATCCTAGATTTTCCATTCTGCCTATACTGAGTAAATGAAAAAGATTTCAGTCTGATCCCTGATACCTTGTTGATCCCTCTAATTTCCAATGCAATCTGCCTATACTGAGTAAATGTAAAACATTTCACATTGATCCTAGTTATCCTCATGATCCTAGATGCCCTATGATTTAAGATTCTTCATTGCAATCTCTCTATATTGAGTGAATGTAAAACATTTCACACTGATCCTAGATATCATTTGATCCTAAATACCATCTTGATCTTAAATACTCCTTTGCAATCTGGCTATACTGATTGAATGTAAAACATTTCACACTGATCCTAGTTATACTCATGATCTTAGATAGCCTGTTGATCTCAGATTCTCTATTCTAATCTGCCTATATTAAATGAATGTAAAAAAATTTAAACTGATCCTGTTGAACCTAGATTTTCCCTTGCATTGTTTATATTGAGTGAATTTGAAACTTTTCACACTGATCCTAGATACTCTGTTGATCCTTGACACCCTGTTGATCCTAGATTGCAATCCATCTATATTGAGTGAAAGTAAAAAGTTTCACACTGATCCTAGATATTCTGTTGTCATACCTCTACATTGAAAGTGTTTAACTCTTTTCTTTGTGATGCGAGACAGAATTGCCAGGGATCAACACTTTATTCCTTGACAAAGTGCAAATATATTCTGATCCCTAGCAGATATATGTCTTTGATTTTTCAACTGCACATATTTTCTGTTACTATAAACATCTCTTCACTGCACCTGTTTTCTCACAATTCAATATTTTTATTTCAGGATGGCAAGATTTTACCAATTCAGTCAACTCCCAATATTCCTATTGAAAATGAACCGAAAAAATCTCAGCTTTCTTGTAAGAGTGCTGTTCGGGCGGACACTGGAGAGTACTATATTTCAGTTGAAAATGAACATGGTTCAGACACAGCTTCCATGACTGTTGTCGTACTGAGTGAGTATAATTCCATTGTGCCAAAAATGATACATATTTAAATGTGGACCAATAAGTCTGTAGCTTGGCATATAAGCAGGGATGGATCCAGGGGGCATAGAGGGCACATGCCCCTCACTAAAATTTTTTCATCACCCACAGAAATTTCTGTTGGGTGATCAAACTCATCCCCTTGAAGTTTATAAAAAATTGAATGAGGCACTCAATGAGTGAAAGGAGATTTAACAAGTTTGTATGTTCGTAAAGACATTCAGTTAGATTATGATCAAATCATGAACTCCAAGCAAATAAGAATCCATGAAAATTGACTTTAGTACATCCTTTCATAAATGCTATATGATCACACTTTGAATCTAAAAGTTTGAATTTACAATTTTACATAACAAATAAATAAAAGAAAACACAAATTTAAATTTTTGCATATATATAAACTGTTTTGAAGCTCATAATTGTGACTAGACATCTGATTACTTCAAGCCGGGATCAAAACCTGACCAATTTGGTATCAGTCAGAGATTAAAATCCCTAGGCTATCAATACCCAGCACAGAGAAAGGCGAATTTTTACATATTTATTTTATCATAAACATGCCAGTGACCTAGAGAACTCAATCCAATTTGGAGAGTCTTGCATTATCAGCAGTAATAGTGACTGTTTACAAATTCAGATATAGATATGAACACTCTTCACTTATTTCTTATTTCTATAACCTAATATATATGTTCACAGAATTTAAAATTTTGAATTGAGATTTTTACTGAGGAGCACACCGTTTCTAATTGAAAATGCACTTGATAGGCATTATACAGAGAACATTATTCACTGCATAATGTTTCATCAATGTTATCAATATTTAAACTGGTATTTTGAAAATACCTGAAAACCATACCACGTGTTGGCCCAAGCCATGTGAGGGAAATTGGGTAAATAGAACTATTTGGGAACCATTGATGGTTGTATTAGCATGACATCACAAGTCATCATGACTGAGGGTTTGGACTTATTCAGACTGTTGATTGTGCCAGATAATGCACTCTCTCCCAGAAACTGTAACTAAGGTCTGTTCAGTATAGTCATAGTATAAACCACAGATAGAATCTGTGAATGTTGAATAAACACAAATGTGGCTGAGCAGGTGTCTGTCACAGGGATTGGCCAGTCACCCTAGTAGACAGTTTGTATGAAATAAATCATTTTTACATCACTAAACTTACTGATACTTACTTACTGATAGGCCAAAAGTTTCTTGATTTAAAGAATTGCCTAACAATTGAATGTTGCTTTCTTTTTTCAAAAATAATTTACTAGTTCTCTTTGCACCAGAAGGAATTTTTCTTCTTGAAAGTTTTAAATATATATATTCAATAATAATAATGAAATTAACCTATAACGGCATAAAGTTTCCTTAAAATTTTAACTCTTTTTACCTAAACTGCTTTGCTGGCAAATGTTAATCTTAGGGCAGGTGGATTTAAATTTTAGGAAACTTCCTCTCTAAAAAACTGTACTCATGGGTTTAATAATACACAGTATTAATTACATTTACTGGCCTGAATATGCTTTGATATATGTAAATGTAATTAATACTGTTTATTATGAATTACATATTCAGGCCAGGAAATGTAATTAATATTAGTAATGATCCAGTGAGGATTTTTGGTAATGATCTAGTAAGGATTTTAGTAATGATCCTGCAAGGATTTTTGGTAATGATCCAGTAAGGACTTTTGGTAATGACCCAATAAGGATTTTTGGAAATGATCCAGTAAGGATTTTTGGTGATGATCCAGTAAGGATTTTTGGTCACACTGGTTTTTCTATTGTGAAAATTTTGAGAGAAGATGTCTGCAGATTTAGTTGCCAATCTAGTAGATATTAAATTCAGGCAATTATAATGAGAGAGCTTGGAAGAAAAATTTATTCTCCATTTATATTTCCCCCATTATGGGCATGATTATATCCATGATATAATAACACTGCATTTCACAGATGGAACAGAATAACTGAAAGGAAAATGAATGACAAACATACTTTGTTCTCAGAGAGAGTTTTATAAGGCTATGTTGTACACAAAATTGTATATACACATGTCCCAAACAGAGTAATTATAACATATATGCAACTTTACTTGTAATATTCTCCAAAGGAAAACTGTAGTTACAGTGGTTTCTCCATGAAATTGGTGTGGTCATGTGTTTTTTCCTGCAAAAGGTGCCACTGTAGGCTAGGGACGTCCTTATTCTTTAGACTCTACATTGCAATTGGCCTTCATCGCTCTATCACCTGATGTGAATCTCCTGCTACCATGTGACCCTCATGACTATCTCAATGAAAGGGAGACAATCATCTTTTGTGACGATACACCGAGGAGGATAGCTCCTCAGAACAATTGCTATGAACATATTCATAGAAAAGGCAGGCAGCTACAAAGTGAAATTAGTGAGAAAGTGATTCAATTTGACATGCCAGGTCAGGATTATTTACATCGCAGATCCCTCTTTGAATATTGTCAAGAATCTTGAGATATATAATTTGTCGTCTAAATTATGCAAAAATAAAAATAACTCTGCCATCTCAACAAGGTGCGATGATTCATCTTTTGTATTACAAAGAGTTTTTGCGGTCTCTGACTCAAATGTGCTTCACACATAATAAACAAAGGGGTTGCAATCTGGGGGTTAGTTGGCTAGATGTAAGGGGTGATGTAGTCACAGAAATTGTCTGACAGCCATGACGAGTTCTCCTGCTTGTGTGGCATGGTGCAGAGTCCTGTTGCCAGACATAGGGTCTTCTAGCAGCCACGCTCTTGACCCAGGTCAGCATTACCTTCTCAAGGCACTTGATGTAGTCCTCTATGTTCTTTTCTTATCAGAATGTTCAGAGTGAGTTTCCAAGCTGCTGTACCTTTGTAATCATCATTAGACTCATCCAACTCTTTCCGAATCCTTTACCCTGACCCCAGATTGATACCAAACACTCTGAAATGTTACTATTGGAGCTTCCAGTGTGAATGCCAAGCAGTGCAGAATGCTGTTTCCAAATTTTTAGTGGTGTGAATTGCATCATGGTGCTCTATTATATCACCAACTGACCCTATTTATACTGTACAGTCAATAAAATAAAAAAAAATAACATGCACAAAATTAAAAATATAAAATGGTGACAATTTATCATTGCACACTGTAGTAAGAAAACCAGTGAAAACCCATTTGTTTTTATATGTAAAGTTTTTGTGATGTTTAAGAAAAAAGGAATTGCTTTTACAAAAAATACATAGCATTTAGAAATTCTCACTTACAAAAAATACATAGCATTTAGAAATTCTCACTTACAAAAAATACATAGCATATAGAAATTCTCACTTACAAAAAATACATAGCATATAGAAATTCTCACTTACAAAAAATACATAGCATTTAGAAATTCTCATATTGAAATCTATGATGCTGAGTCAAAAAGAAATGAATACAAAAGCAACCATTTTTTTTATTACAGGTAGCCCAAGCCGCCCAGAAGGACCTTTGGAAGTTTCGAATATTACCAAGGAAGGTGCTTTGCTTACATGGAAACCTCCTGCTGACAAAGGAGGAAGTGATATCACGTAAGTTAAGCAGGAACATTTATTTAACCCATTTAATGGCCACCATAAATTCTAAGACTCATCATCATCATCATCATCATCATCATCATCATCATCATCATCATCTCCTCCAGACAGGTAGACAGATCCTGAAGAAAACCGGAGCCTACAAGGGCTGAAACATTGTAAATATGATAAGGACAGCAGTCCAAATAGTGTAACTCCAAACAAATATTCTGTAAACCTGTGTAATTAATCTGCCTATTTTACATATCATGTTGAAGTTAAGCAACATCAAGCCTGATCAGTACCTAGATTGGTGACCACTTGTGAATACTAGGTGCTATCGGCTTGGATGTGCGGGTGGTGTAATGGATAATGGCTCAGAATTGATCCACCTTCCAATTCCAGTCAAGGTCCTTATATTCACTTACATGAAAATACCCTTGGGAAAGCTATGGGTTAAATAGTAGAACTTGTATCAGTAATCATTATTATCCTGAAACAAGTCCTACAATCTAAAAATATTTTTTGGCTTTAAATAACCTGCAAGGGGTTGGTAAATCATAAAAAATGAATCAATCAATGAATGTATCTCTGGTGGTGCTATTTGTGCTATAGTATCAGTGTGTTGACAGCTGAGAATATTTCAGTTGTATGTTTTGAACATATCCATGATAAATAATTTGGATCTGCTTAAAATAAATTTAAATTAAATTTAATAATATTAAATAAAATAATGCATCATTTCAAGTTTCTAACATTCAATATAATGCTTTCAACCCACTATTATATGGTTTGAAAAACTCTCATTTAAGTAGCACACTAATCAATTTACTGTTTTAGATAAATTATGAAATAAGAAGTGAAGAAATCATTCAAAGTAACGCAGTTAATTGAAATAAGTGGTGACTAACTGATACAATGACTTATCTTGAAATGTAACAGAATACAAAAACCGATATGATAAGATTGGGTTGTATATTTATTTATTAAGATATATAAATATTATAGAGATCTAATAACCAAAAAAAAAAAAAACAAATAAAAAAAACAATATTTTTATTTAAAAAATTATTCTGGCAATATAAATTTAAATTTGATATTATCAGAGAAATATTAATGATAAGATTTATTCAAAAAATGAAAAGATTTTTCTTGCAAATTTTTAAAATATAAAATTTCCAATTTGCCTTTTCAGCGGCTATGTTGTGGAAAAATTTGATCCAACGAAAGGAACATGGGAGAAGGTTAGCAGTTCTGTTACTGGCACAAAACTAGCAGTCAAAAATCTGCAAGAAGGTCATGAGTACAAGTTCCGAGTTAAGGCCGAGAATCTCCATGGCCTTAGTGAACCACTTGAAACTGACAAGAGCATTGTGGCTAAGAATCCATACAGTAAGTATCAAGACATTTATGTCCTAATCTATTTAACTTTGGGGAAAAAGGATTTTGATTATTCTATTTCTAATACTGAAAATATCAGACTGGATAAGTAAGGAGAATTATCTGACACTAACGAAAGTGAGATAGATAGATAGATAGATAGATAGATAGATATTAACAGATTGAAATGGATAGATAGATATGAAAAGATTGAAATGGATAGATAGCTATGAACAGATTGAGATAGATATGAGCAGTCTTAGATAGATAGATAGATAGATAGATAGTGTTGTGGATTCCGAGATGAAATTCGGTCTCCAATGAATGACAAACGCAAGAATTAAATATAAGAAATTAAATGTATTTTCACAATAATACAATGGGTAACACTGTTAGTAAATCCAGGAACGCCGTTAGTAGCAATAATAATATATATATATACAGTCTCGAAGTAGGACTTCCTTAGAGTCTACGTACTGGTAACTGTGACTTCTACAAGTGGTTACCTCACACTATTACTCTACCTCCAACTCATTCACAATCTCTGCTCACTCTCTCTCTCTCTATATATATATATATAAATATATATATATTCTGATTGACTCTGGGTATTTAACGGCAGCAGTCCAAGTAACACTCTGGCCGAGTCCACTTATATGAAAAAGGGGTGGACCCCATAACAGATAGATAGATAGATAGATAGATAGATAGATAGATAGATAGATAGATAGATAGATAGATATGAACAGATTGAAATGGATAGATAGCTATGAACAGATTGAGATAGATATGAGCAGTCTTAGATAGATAGATAGATAGATAGATAGATAGATAGATAGATAGATAGATATGAACAGACTGTTACATACAGTTAGAGACACTAAAAATTGAATGATCTAGATCTATATGAACAGTCTTAAATATAAACAGATAGAGGTAGATATAAATAGATATGAAGTCTTAGATAGATATGAACAGACTTTGATAGATAGATTAACATTAGCTAAGATAAGTTTTGTTTGTTTTTATTCATATATATATATATATATATATATATATAATGGACTCTCCCGTATGAAATTTTGTGTGATAATCTTAAGTGGCATTTAAGACCTGCCAGTGATTTACAAAGGAGGTCATATATGGAGCAAGTGTAAATTTACTCTTTAGTATTTCAAGATATTTTCATGCAATTTTGGTTAACATATCTGTTAAAATGAGATATCAATGTTATTTTCATTTTTGCGTAATTTAGATAAAAATTTATCCAAAGCATCCTGCATATTGTTGGGATTTCAAGTCTGACTGATTAGAGAAAGGGAATGT
Source organism: Acanthosepion pharaonis (assembly GCA_903632075.3). NCBI lineage: Eukaryota > Metazoa > Mollusca > Cephalopoda > Sepiida > Sepiidae > Acanthosepion > Acanthosepion pharaonis. The sequence goes on from CAHIKZ030000879.1 coordinate 2,126,577, forward strand.
ATAAAAACTATAATGGCAACTATTAGCGTTTAAAGTGAAACTCAGAGCAGAAAGAAAGAAAGAAAGAAAGAAAGAAAGAAATGATAATGAATTCTTACTTGTTCCTGGTGTAATCTCACAGTGGCAATCGTTTGTGTCAAATTGCAACAAAAACACTATATGTTGCCTACAAGTAATTCTACTCGTAGAAGTAATGATAGAAAATAAAGAGTTAGGACTCTTATTAACAGTTTTGGTAATATGTCCAGTCAGCTTTGAAAGAGAGAGCAAGGTTGTAATGAAGGAAGAAAAAATACAGCCACTGGCTAACCATTTTAGCATTTTATAATATCTCTCTTCAAACACATATGCAAATTTTGACACCCCTTCAATCAAACTGGGTCAGCTGGAACTCTTTTCTATAAATCTTCTGTGAAGATAGAATTATATCTTTTATTATATTTGCATCATAAAATTACAGCTGAATTCCCTCCTTTCTCCCTTTCCACAAGAGTTTCACTAAGGTAACTGCACAAAGTTTCTACGATATATACAAAGTTTATATATATATATATATATATATATATATATATATATATATATATATATATATGAGGAGGCACAGTGGAGTAATGGATATCGGCGTGGATTGAGGAATCAGAGAGCTGAGTTCGAATTCCAGTCAAATCCATTACATTCACTTACGTGCTAATACCCTTGGGAAAGGTATGAATTCTCTTCTTCTCCCTCCAGCTATGGGTAAATAGCAGGACAGATTGGGTTCTATAGCAACTGGTCTAGGAGAAGGACAACTCTGAATTCAAAACCTGCGAAGGGTCGTTTGGGGACCTTGTGGCACGTAGTGCACCAGGTCTCTGTATTCGTCCCTTCAAAAAGTGTGGATGGTCCTGCACGAAACCTTCACCACTATAATCAATTCCCATGTGTTGTTGTCGGGCTGTCAGTTTCCTGGGAACTGATCTGCTTCACCCTCATACGTCAAATTGGACGGGAGAGTTGAGTATATATATATATATATATATATATATATATATATATATATATATAATGCATACTTATACCTGTTTTTCAGATGAGCCTCATCCACCAAGCCAGCCAACTATTGTTGATCATGACAGAAGCCATATTGACCTGAAATGGGAAAAACCTGAAAATGATGGTGGCTCGCCCATCATTGGCTATGACATTGAACGCAAAGAGGTCAAGGGTAATCGGTGGGTCAAAGTCAACAGAGTTCCAATTCAAGTAAGTTCACTTGTTAATGGTAATATCTCATCAGCTGATTAATAGTAATTACATACCAAAGGCAAACAATTATTTTTTTCTCTCTTAATATCTGGTTATTTAATTTTGTTGAACTGAAGTTTAATTTGATCAAGTGATTTTTGTCCCTTTTTTTTCTTTTCTATATCAAAAACCTTTTCAATTAATGTAGGAAACAAACTTCACTGATGATAAAGTGACTGAAAACAAGGAATATGAATACAGAATCAAAGCTGTAAATAAGGCAGGATCTTCTGATCCAAGTATTGCATCGAAACCTGTCTTTGCTAAACCATCAAAAGGTAAGTGATATGTAATAAATTTATATTATCATCTACACATACAAATTGATTCATCGCAACACTATCCCTAATTACAAATGACAAAGGTACTTAGTATGATATTGATAATAAATATAATGTGATGAGATCTAAGATCTTTTAACCTTCATTTAAAATTGTCGGATGCAACATTCCTAGCAACAGATTTAGCAGTTGATTCAATATAATCTTTCCAGTTCATGTCAGTGAAAAACATTAGCCTGAGAAGGTGAAAGGAGTTACTCTCCTGAAGGTGGCTTTTAATGTTAAAACTTTAAATTGCAATGTTAATTGTTATCTTCTGAATTCCTGTTCTTTTATTGTTCTCTGATGTTGAAAATTCCTTTTGACTGAAAGGGTAGATCACAATCTGGTCTGGCACAGTAAGTGTTGCAAAATAGTGCCTAACACAAAATTCAGTCAGGGCCAATTAATAATGTCAGAAGAAGAGAGTGCACAGAATGACTCTGTTCTCATAAAGTCCCTCTCACCAAAAAAAAATGAGAAGGGAGGGAAGGCAGGCCTTAAGTAACAAAATGGCAGATCTGTGCATCCCACCCTTTCTGGTAAAAAGATTACAAAAACCAGTATTTGGAGTGTCCTCACTTTGAAAAACAAACCATGGCAAATACTCTGCCTCCCGTGTCTGATGCAACCCCACACATGCAGATAATTACGTGTATTTTTCCACATATGATACTGATAATAAATATAATGTGATGAGATCTAAGATCTTTTAATCTTCATTTAAAATTGTTGAACATGAAACAGTGAACCAACTTTCCTAGCAGCAGTTGATTCAATATAATCTTTCCACTTCATATCAGTGAAAAATGTTAGCCTGAAAAGCTGCAAAGAGTTACTCTTCTGAGGATGATTTTTAATGTTAAAACTTTAAATTGCAATGTCAATTGTTATCTTCTGAATTTCTGCCCTTTTATTGTTCTCTCTCTTTAATAATGCTTTTTTTTTCTCATATTATCCCACACTCATTAACCCTTGTGCCTTAGTGACTTTATTGCCTTGCTTAGATGAAATGACTAAAAAAGAAAATTAAAATATATTGCTTTTTTATTTACAGAAAAACCAAAACTCAACCTTGATAACCTGTTTGGTGCCAAGGAGATCCGAGTCAGAGCAGGTGAACCTCTAACCATTCCACTTGGTATTTGTGGAGCACCAGCACCAACTGTTGCGTGGTCAAAGAATGGAAGGCCTGTTGGAAATAGGGTAAGAAATTGTTTCTGACTCCTTGATATCTAACTATATTTAAAACTGGCCAACTTAATTGCACCTTGCTGCATGTCACATATTTTATGAAAAATGATTGATTTTAAATCATTGTTATAACTTGTAGAGAAGAATGATGCATTTCAGTATTATCCAATGATCTTGGCAATCTGATCTCCATCTTCTGGCTTTCTCCTTCTTTATTTTTGATAGGAGTCATTCCCTTGTTCAAATTGAATTGCGATTTAAATCAAAGGGAAACATGAACAAAGTTTTTACATGCAAACAAAATTCTTACTGGATAAGCTGATTTTTTTTTGCACTTAATGCAAAACATAGCTCATGTTTATGTCGTGTGCTTGATAGTTTTTCTGTGATATTGGCTTCACCCAAAAAATTACAAAAACTGAAAAAATCTGGTTTTTCGTACTACTTAAAATAAATACTTGAATAATTTCCTCATTTTTCAAGCATGTCACAAAAAATTTGCCATCATGCAAGAAATAAGATAGTGTGGTTTTAGTCCTTAGTAAATGGATGGCAAAATAAGGTTTAGGAGAGATAACAGAAAGATAAATTTTACTAAGAGCTACAAAGTACTGGAAATTGTGGAGAGTCATGATCGCCAATGTCTTAAAGGGACACAGCACATAGAAGGATAAGAAACATTTTAAATATCTCATGGGACAGATTGAAGGCAAAAAAGGACAGAAGAATGCAGAGCATAATCTGCCTGATGAGCAGGTGTAAATTGTTGCCACAACAGGTATTAGGAGAGATAAAAAAACGACAAATATTTTCTAAGAGCGACAAAGGGCAGGTAATTGTGGAGAGCCATGATCCCCCATGTCCTGAAGAGACATGACGCATAAAAGAAAAAAAGATATAACACTTGACAGGTAGTTAAATATCTGTAGTTATTTGAGTCTGACATCTCCAATTCATAGCGCATTTCTTGTACTGTCCCTTTTGCTCACGACCATATGACATCAACAAAAATAAAATCCTGATGTGATAATTCAGAATTAGATTTATTTTGTGATTGGTTGCACATTTTTAAAAAATTCTGAGCCTACATTTTTCTGTTTGCTTAAATCCTTCATTGTTAATCTCGAGACGAAATTTAAAAAAAAAAATTTTTTCTATTTCAGGCTGATACAACTGAGAGTGAAACAGAAGCTAAGCTTCATATTCCTTGTGCTGAGAAAGGAGACAGTGGCAAATACACTATCAATGTTACAAATGCTCACGGAACCGATTCAGCTGATATACAAGTTGTTGTACTTGGTAATTATATGAATAACTATATTTTCTATATTGTAAGAATGTTCAGGAAAGTCGAGCTTATATCTGAATGAAAAAAAGAAAAAAATAGAAATATGCAATGTTTTTGTTTATGACTTGATATACAGGGTGTTTCAAAAAGAATACGCCAAAATCATCACGTGATATGTCAAAAACGAAAAAAATTACAAACCTCTAGCATGAACACATGTGTTGTATATACATTCAAGTTTCATTTCATGTTTTATAAGTGCTCAATGTGGCCACCACCGGCAGCGCGGACAACATCAAGCCGATATGAGAATTCCTCCCATACGCGACTCAGCATGTCACGGTCCACCGTGTTGATTGCAGCTGTTATTCGATCTTTCAAGTCATCGATACTTGCTAGAAGTGCTGGAACATAAACTTGGTCTTTAACATACCCCCACAAGAAAATGGTCACACACAGTGAGGTCCGGGGATCTGGCAGGCCGAGCACAGAGAGCAAGGTCTTTAGCACCTCTCCTCCTAATCCATCGCTGAGGCACGTTTTCATTCAGATAAACTCTAACCCCGAGATGCCAAAGGGGTGGTGCTCCATCTTGCTGAAAAATGAAGTCATTCGAATCTGCTTGCAGTAAAGTGAATAGTCAGTTTTGGAGCATTTCAATATAGGTTTGTCCTGTAACGGTGTTTCCTTCAAAGAAAAAGGGACCATAGAGCTTGTCTTGAGACACAACACATAAGACGTTCACTTTAGGGGAATCTCTTTCATGCTCAACAGTTTCATGTGGGTGCTGTGTACTCAAGCACGCAAAACGCCTTCTTCTGAGGAGTCACCATCTTTCCACAATTCAGCTGCACCGGAAGTTATACTAACGACAGTGGTGAAACTGACACCTAATCAAACTTTGATAACTACTCTATCAAATAACCACTGATTCAGTCCACTACAATGCTATAGACCTGAAAAAACAGCGTAATGATTTTGGCGTATTCTTTTTGAAACACCCTGTATATGCTTCCTGTTTTTCTGCTATCCTTTCTAAAATCGATCCCCACAAAGCTAGTCGATGTTATCCCTGCAACTGAGTAAGCTGAAACAATGTTTTGCTGAGTAAGCTGAAACAATGTTTTGCTGAATAAGCTGAAACTGTTTTGCTGAATAGGCTGAAACAATGTTTTGCTGAGTAAGCCAAACACAGATCAGTTAAACAAATAGTGATGCTTTTATATTTGGTGATTCCATCTAGAATGAGATCCTACTGTAAATTTATTTTCTTTACAGATAAACCCGGACCTCCAACTGGTCCACTTGATGTCAGTGAAATCACAGCGGAATCCTGCAAGTTGGCTTGGAAACCACCAGAAGATTTAGGAGGTGTTGATGTTTCAGGTAACAACTTATTTCAATTTGTTTTTTTTTTCTTAAAATATTGTGGCCATTTTGCCTAAAATTTGTATTTCCTTGATTTCAGATGATAACATTTTCCAGCATATTTCAGGGAAATTTTCACTCTTCCCAAATTAGTTTATAATTATAGTTTAGATATGTGGAAAAAGAAAGCATCATTTTAAACTGATTTCTTTCTTTTCTCATATTTTGCTGACTTTGCTTAAAGGAGGATATGGATTTTAGGTGAGTTATAACTGAGTAGATAATTATAACCCCCCCTTACATTTATATATACAAAAATATTCATAAAAATGAAACAGTAAGATGTGGAAATAACAAAACAAGTATTATTTATTATCTGGTTGTTACAGGGTGTTGGAGAAACAAGAGACAGTAATAGTGAGTAACATTGTGAGTTTGGGATCAAATGTAAATTAAATATGGATCAGAATCTGTCAAAATGATAAGATAAAGAATAAGTGTATAAAATCTTTCTCTTATGCTTTTTTTTATAGATGTGTGTAATTTGTGTCCAGATAATTTACTTGGAAAAATACAAGGAGTGTTTGGGGTTTTCTTACCTCAAAGTTTTGTTCAGTGCTAAAAGATAAATGTTACTATTATGGCCTGAAAAAGGAAAAGAAGACCAAATTTTTGTTGATCTATGTTTTGATGACCTGTTCTTGTGAACTACTTGTCCGATAGTGAGAATGTCATTTGTTTTTGTATGTTGGGGAGAAAACTGTGATTGATTCTCATTGGTTTAGAGTGAGTGTATTAATGATAATTATAATTGTTATATTATTTTATTATAATTATTTTATTTTTGACACTGTAATTAATTTTTATTTATTTCTTTATGGACACAACAGGGTTAAACTGACATGTTTGTGATCCTTTTTCTTAAAGTTCATATTTTTTTGATGTAAAATAAAAAATATCATAAAGATATCAGTTTAAATATATAGAAAAATGAAGGAGTCACTTTAAACTGATGTCTTGTTTTTTCATTTAACATCAAGAAAATATGAATTTTGTCAGTTGATGTGTTAGAAATGATTGATGTTCTCTGCAAAATCTGCAATATGGTGTTAGACATATGTTGCAATATTGCCACATGTATTTTTATGTTCTAAATTGAACTAATATATTTATGTATAATGAAAGAAATTCAAAATATAACAAGTATAAATAAACACTTGACTTTTTTAACACTTCAGAAGAAAATAATGTTCTATCGTCAGGGCATAAGTTTAAAACATTTTGTATAAAGTTCATATTTATGTTAGACTAGCAGTAAAGCCTGGCATTGCCCGGGGATGTAACAGTAAGAGATAGATCAATTATCAACCATCATAAGGACTGAAAAATAAAATTGACAAAGATTATTGTTTAAGGTTGATGGACACGCATGTCTTAATTAGTTTTTGTTTGTTTTGTTTTTTTGTTTTTTTACGAATTGGTCAAACCCAAACTCAAATAAAAACATTGTTTTCAATTGTTATGAGTCTACCGATTGAATAGAATTTTATTATAAACAATTGTCTTGTAAATGGGATTTTTAAAGCATTCTGAATGTAAAAATAAAGAAAAAAGTGTGCAAGACCATAAGAAACACTACCTGCCAAAAACAAAGTGAAGTTTTGTTGAAATCAGTTGAAAAATGTAGGAAATCCGATCCTGTATATGAACGAACACACACACAAACAACCTAGGTTTTTATAATAAGTATAACTCGATATGATTTGTCCCCCTTTCATTCTGGCAACAGAATCGTGTTTTAAATTTGATTTTGTGCAAAACAGTTGTAATTTTCCAATTTTTTGGTGCTGTCACAACCACCACAAGGTAACTTTACGCAGTCCTGTGAAGTTTTGTTGAAAAATGTAGGGAATCTGATCTAATATATAAACGTGCAGACACACACATACACACACACACAATCTGCGTTTTATAATAAGTAAGATGAAAAACAAATGAATCAGTATAAACAGAGTCATTCTTTTTTCCATATTTTAGCAATTTTACTTAAAGGAGGGTATTAGTTGAACTGACACATTTGTAGCTATTTTGCTTAAAGTCGATATTAGATGAAAAACGAAAGGATCAGTTTAAACTCATAACAGGACGATATTGTTTAAAATTCCTATCTCTTGTTGATATTTCATGTTTTTGCAAGATTTAATTTCTACTACTTTTTACCAATGTTAAAAATATTATGAAACAAACAAAAAAAAACAATGTTTTCCAAATTGTTTTCTTTATAGGATACGTTATTGAAAAATGTGAAGAAGGTTCAGGATTCTGGGAAAAAGTTCCTGGAATGGTTATTGGAAATTCTCACACAGTCAAGGGATTGAAAGATGGAAAATCATATCAATTCCGAGTAAAAGCAGAGAATATCTATGGAGTCAGTGAACCCCTCACAGGCAATAAAATCATTGCCAAGAATCCATTCGGTAAGTAAATTTCTTATATTCTTATATATAAATTTAGCTTTGTATCATAGCATGAAAATAGATTTATAGTTCAGGTAACATATAGAGATTTATAATTATTTATGAATTAATACTATATTTATCCGGTAAGATTGGTCAAATTTGCTTACACACTCTGATATTCTCAGCATCCTTCTGTAGAACCACATTAGTTTCTTCTTCATCTGTTATGGTAGAAAAGAAAAGAAATCATGGCTCTCTACAATTTCCTATCCTTTGTAGCTCTTAATAAATTTTGTCTTTTTGTTATCTTTCTTCATGCCTCTAAAACTTTGTTGTTGCTCACATGTTCAGTTTATTGTATTATGATAGAAAAGAAAAGAAATCATGGCTCTCCACAGTTTCCTATCCTTTGTAGCTCTTAATAAATTTTGTCCTTTTGTTATGTTTCTTCATGCCTCTAAAACTTTGTTGTTGCTCACATGTTCAGTTTATGGTATTATCGCAGAAGGCATCCTTCTGTAGAGCCATATTTCTGTTGCTTCAAGTTTCCTCTCCATATGTGAGGAGATTGCTCAGCATTCACTGTCATATAGGAGAACTGATATCACAGCAGTTCAGTATATTCTTTGTTTCTAAGGAAAATGTCGCTTATAAGCACTTTGAAATAATTTCATTTTTCTTTATCAAATTATTGACATTTTTTAATTTCTATCAGTACGTTTTGAATATAAAAATTTTGCTGATTAAGCCAAACAATATTTTGCTGATTAAGCCAAATAAAATTAAAACAAAAAAGAAAACTGATTATCATTGACTTATTTTACAGATCCTCCTGATTCACCAACTGGTGTGGAAATTGTCAAATTTGACAAGTCTTCATGCTCACTCAAGTGGAAAGCACCAGCATCTGATGGAGGAAATCCTATCAAAGGTGAGTTCGCTCTCTTGCTATTTTATATATATATATATATATATATATAAATTCCCAAGAGGATAGAATTCAGGTAGAACTCAATGTCCAAGACAGAGTAAGAATATAAAAACAGGTCTGATGAATTGGACCGTGATTACAATTCCAATGTAATAAATTATAACCATGGAATATTAGTGTTTGAGCCTTTTTTTTATATTATATATATATATATATATATATATATATATATATATATATATATATATATATATATATATATATATAATTTAAGAGACAGGCAATTTTCAATACAAAACCATGGAGAAGCAATAAAATTGTGAACAAAATATTTAGTGTTCATCATTAAATAACCCATAGAGTTGTTGATATGCCATGAAGCTGAAACAACCAAAGCAAACAAGACATTTCATCATTAGATCCAATATTTTAAACAAAGATTGTTATTCTCAATGCCACCCACTGGGTTACTGAACCCACATTTTTTAAATGAGTTACTCATATCACTTCTTTCATCTACAAATTCTCTTCCCACTGCTGCAATAGCAAAATCTTCCTGTGTCATCCATTTGTTTCTCAATTCTTAAACTCATAAAGAGTTTGTTAATAGAAACATTGAAAAATTTGCTGGCCTGAATATTCAATAAATCTTGTTAGATCAGGAGCTCTAATGTGGCTGAGAGTTCAAGGCATGTTAAATCTAATGACATTTTCATTTAGGGGATGCAGGTTCGAATCCTACTGGAGGGTGCATATTTTTCCAAAGTGATTTCTCAAATATTCTGGCCACTAGATGGAAATAAATAGATATACTGTTTCATAATTGTTGTGGCCTTATTGGGGCCAGAAATAAAGACACAAAGAGAAGAATTGAGTAAACAAATATATTAACAGAAAAACAGTAATACAATCATATACAAACGAGCAGGAATGTTAGTCCGACTGTCAGAGCAGACTGCTGGAAACTACACTCTTTCTAAAAGCAATACCTGCTTTTATTTGTAACTTGGGAGAGTCCATCTGTGTATGGGTAATTTATCATAACAATAATAAAAACAGAGCATCTACTCAAATGTGAGTATCCATTAAAAATATTGTTTAAACTAAACTAAAATATGAGTATCCATTAAAAATATCATTTAAACTGAAATATGAATATCCATTAAAAATATCATTTAAACTGAAATATGAGTATCCATTAAAAAATATCATTTAAACTAAACTAAAATATGAATATCCATTAAAAATATTGTTTAAACTAAACTAAAATATGAGTATCCATTAAAAATATCATTTAAACTGAAATATGAATATCCATTAAAAATATCATTTAAACTGAAATATGAGTATCCATTAAAAAATATCATTTAAACTAAACTAAAATATGAATATCCATTAAAAATATTGTTTAAACTAAATTAAAATATGATTATCCATTAAAAACAAGTCAACTGCAACCTCACAATGTTTCTATTAACAAACTCTTTATGACTTTAAGAATTGAGAAACAAATCTGTCTTATTAGTACATTGTGTTGTGAATCAAATCCTTCCTCTATATGAGAAATCAGATGTAATACACTCGTAACATGGATAAATAAGAACTTCAAACCTCTATATCCGTGTTAAATAACAGCATGACTTTATTAAATATTAATAATATATTAATCTCAAAACTGATCTAAAATCTGTTTCTCAATTCATGAAAAATTGTTTTCATTTACATTAGAATATGAAACAGAGCAAATATGTATATTTCAGGAATCAGAAAACATATGTGTTCAAAAGTGTTATTCATTTGTCTGATAAGATGTCCTACATAGCTGATAGGTCAAGGTGCATCAAATCTAATGACAGTCTCCCCTAGGAGATACAGGTTCGAATCCTGCCAGAGGGCATATATTTTTTCTAACAAGAGTTCTAAATTATTCAGGCCAGTAGATGGAAATAAATAAATATACTGATTCATAATAAAAATAGAGCATCTACTCAAATAAGAGTATCTATTAAAAACAACGTTTAAGCAAATCAATTAAAAATGTTGGATTTAATCGATTTCCTAAAAAAAAATGACATATATAACAGTCAGTTGCGTTTTAGGTCCTTAGTGTTTTCTTTTATTCTTTCCTTTCTTTATTTTCATTTATAGATTATTCATACCTTTTTGTATATAGAATGCAAGTAGATTTTGATATCAAATTTTGAGAAAAGACAAAATGCGTCTTATACACCAAAAAATACGGTATATATTGTCAAAATACTCTTAAAATGTTTATATCTTAACGGATCTTCAAATTCTTTTCAGGATACATTATTGAGAAGAAAGAGAGAAAAGACAAAGACTGGGTAAAAGCCAGTGTTTTCCCAATTCCTGATACATCTTTCACTGTGATGAACTTAACAGAAGGTCAAGATGTTGAGTTTAGAGTGTCTGCTGTCAATGATGCTGGACCTGGCAAACCTAGCAAGACGACACCACCTCACCGTGTACAAGATCCAGTTTGTAAGTATTCATGTTATGACGTTTTTATTTATTAATATCCTCATTGCATATGCAAATTTCTGAATACATATTGAATTTGATAATATAGGCTTCTTACGAAATGTTTAGTATATATGATGTTCTTCAGAAATATCTAAACTCTCAGCTGTATACAACTGCTTTTTAAGATAAATGGTTCTTTGAACTTTTTTGATTGGGGTGACAGAATCACAAAGAACCATACCAAAGACCATCCCCTCCCCAAGTTCCCAAGTCTCACTGAGCACAATCTCAGTAATAATACCATTGCAGCATGATAAATTTTTAGACATATCAAAAGCCGAGACCCTAAGAAAGCTACTGGTGGCCCAGACAAAATTCCAGTGGTTGTCCTTAAGAATATCAACCTGGAATTATCTCCAACCCTAGAAAAGTTATACAACAGCAGCTTAAAGGAGAAATCCCAAGCCTGTGGAAAGTGTCAAGCGTGTGCACAGTTTTCAAGAATGCGATCATGCAATCTTCCCCCTTCCTGCTATACTCTACCATTACAAGAGCTAGATCTGACCAAAAATGGACAACTCTTGTCATATTTGGGTGAAAGCTTTTCAGACTTTACTCTTCAGGCTTGAAAGAATCCAAAAGCATCTCTGAGCCTTGTGGGTAATGGATTATTCTCCACCCTTCAAACTCTTTCCCAGAGGCAGGATGTGGCAATCCTCTCACTCCTCTACCACTATTTCCATGGAAAGTTCTCAGATGAACTAGTTCTCTAGTTCCGTCAAGTCAAACCTTCCTAGCAAGAATATGCCATGCCACTTCCATAGTAGCAAACCAGCCATATTCCCTCCATATTCCATCAGTAAGTTTCACTTTAGCAGCTTCTTCCCATGAACTACAGCCCTGTGGAATCAACTCCCAACATGATGTTTCCCTGATCACTACAATCTTAACCTATTCATGGCTGGGGTTAGTTGTTATCTCCTTCACCTATACACTCGAATAGCCTCCTAATGTAACACATACTTTGAGTGTTCCTCCAGGCCTTATAAAGGGTGACCCTCACTGTAAAAAACATAACAGAAACCACATAACAGGAGGTCTACCAACAGCAACAAAACTAAAATGGATATGTAACTCGAAGAGAAAATAATGACATAATCAAGATACTGACGTTCCACACTATTACAAACAAAAGGTTAGGAAGGTAAACCCCGTGAATACTGGAAAGAGCAATAACAGCCACTGGGCTTGAGAAAGCTGTTTTCCTGAAAAATTGTTTTTAAGTGAAAGATTTTATAATTTCAGCCAAAACCAGTACTGGCTGCTTGGTCAATGAACGCAGAATGTTTCCTTATAAGGAAACAGCTAATATTACCATTATATGAGTAAGCATGACAGCAAAGATTGAAAATAAAGTGTATGCTTTTTTAAGGACTTGAGTTCAAATCTCACTGAGGACTGATGCACTGAGGACTGATCCATGTCAATCAGGAGATGGACAGAATTATTTGTTTAAAACTTTGTTTGTAATAACATCTCCACAGCGAAAGACAAAAACAACAGTTCAAATAAATCAATATATAATGATAATTCATCATCTCAAAAATCAAAACCCAATATCTTAATTAGTTCTTATATTTCATCTGCATTAGTGATCATAAGTTAACTGAATTAGTCCATGTGGACTGAGCTGAATTATCATGAGATTGATTTGAATTATTCATCATGAGATTGATTTGAATAAGCCATCATGAGTTTGAGCTGAATTAGCAATCATGAGTTTGAGCTGAATTAGCCATCATGAGTTTGAGCTGAGTTAGCCATCATGAGTTTGAGCTGAATTAGCCACCATGGGTTTGATTTGAATTAGCCATCATGAGTTTGAGCTGAGTTAGCCATCATGAGTCTGAGCTGAATTAGCCATCATGAGTTTGATCTGAATCATAAACTTGAACTGTATTTTATTATGGTTAAGATTGGCCCAGATTTATCTTGAAGGCATAACAAAAGAAGTTAGTTTATTAAGAAAAGAACTAATTGTAATTTATAAAACGTTTTTGATAAATTCGTTATATAAATTTTTATAATATTTTTATTAATAGTCCCTGCTGGTTCTCCTGGTGGTCTAACCCTTGACAAAGTCACCAAAGACTCTGCCACATTGTCATGGTCACCACCCAAGAATGATGGAGGCAGTAAAATCACTGGTTACATTGTCCAGAAGAAAAAGAAAAATGGTGACTGGGAACCATGTAATACTATTCCAATTGATGGCACAACATTTACAGCTACAAAACTTCCTGAGGGTGAGGAAATGCAGTTTAGAGTTATTGCTGAAAATTCTGCTGGTCCAGGAGAACCCAGCAAACCAACACAGCCTGTTGTCATTGAGAATCAACCTGGTAAGTAGTCCACTTTGTTATATATTGTTTCTTTACATAGACGTCAAGTTTATTGCATTCTCAACGTGTCTGTTTCTTTCTTGTTACTATATTCCAGTTACTGTATATGCAAGAACCTTGTCTGAACAAAGCTGGAGAGTCAAATAGTTAAGATTTTGTAACAAAAGTCAGAGGCATGATACTAAGCAAAGCTATATAATGTGGAGGGACATCTTTTCAAAAAAGGTTGAGATGAAAATTTTAAAATGTTAGTTTTAATGTATAGGATGCATGATGAGGTTTTGGAGAATTTGACGCTAACAGGAAGAGGGAGAGAGGGAAACAGTGAGTAACCTACTGCAGAAAATTGTCCAAACCCATGACAGAACAGGAAATGAAAAGACAAATTTTAAAAAGGATAGGACGATGTGAAGAGCCATAATCACCCAAGTTCTTAAGGGCACATAGAAAATGAAGTTTCTCAGTTTAAATATGAAAATTTATTCCTTAGTTTTCATGAAGTAGGAAATTCTTTTATTTCATTATGGGGATTTTTCTGAGAATAACAGGCACAAGGCTGAAAGTATGGGGTACCCAATGTGGATCAAACTTACTGTTTAGTGATAATTGACCTCACAAGACAAGTTTGCTAACCATTGCACCACATCATTCAAAAAAGGATTATTAATTACATTTACAAACTCGATGGAAAAGGCAAGATCAATATCTGAAGATACATTGGAATAGTTAAAATACTTTCCAAAAGTTAAGCTAGGTATTATGAAACAAGAAAATTTCATTGAAAATGAATAAGAGTACTGAATCTTTATGTAATATCACTATGTCAATATTTCAGTGCATGCTGGACAATCTCTTCACAGATGATGAAAAGACTTGGGGCAATGGAAATGTAGTTCTACAGAAGAATGCTGAGAATGCCATGGACTGAACATTGAAGTTTTAGAGAAAATGGAAAACAAAAAGGAGACTTATAATTATAATCAGAAAGAGACAATTGACATTTCTAGGGCATATAAATGAGGAAAGAGGACTTGGAAAATTTGAAATTCATAGGACATGTTGAAGAAAAGAGGGACAGAGAAAAGCAGCGAATAACCTAAATTAACGAACTTGTGTAAATGAATAGCAGAATAGAGATTAGAAGAGATAGCAAAAAAAAAGAAACATTTTCTAAGCACTACGAAAGACAGGAAGTTGTAGAGAGCCATGATTGCTGATGTCCTAAGGGGAAGCAGCATATAGAAGAAGTTTTCAATATTTCAAAATAATTGGGACTTTCTTTTCATAGAGTTGCAAGTACTGCATTTAGTAAACAATCACAAATCTGATGTGAAAGAAAGTGCACAATCACAGAATCTGTGGTGTAGTGAAGTGCACAGTTGCAGAATCTGAAGTTTAGCAAAGTGTGTAGTCACAGAATTCGAGGTGTAGCAAAGGCAAACAGTTGCAGAATCTGAGGTATAGCAAAGTGCACAATCACAGAATCTGTGGTGTTGTGAAGTGCACAGTTGCAGAATCTGAATTTTAGCGAAGTATGTAGTCACAGAATTCGTGGTGTAAGCAGAGTGAAAAGATTCAGAATGCAAGATGTAGTAAAGTCACAGAATCCGAGGTGTTGTGAAGTGAATAGTCACAGAACAGATGCAGAACCCAGGGTGTAGCAGTGAACAGATGCAGAATCAGAGGTGTAGCAAACCAAACTTCTGCAGAATCTGAGGTTTAGCAAAGCGCACAGTTGCAGAATCTGTGGTGTAGTGAGGTTTATAGTTGTAGAATCCAAGATGTTGTGAGGTATACAGTCACAGAATGCAATGTTTGCATAGTGCAGAGTTGCAGAATCTGTGGTGTAACAATGCACACAGTAACAAAATCCAAGGTGTAGCGAGGTGCACAGTTGTAGAATCCAAAATTTAGTGAGGTATACAGTCACAGAACCCAATGTCTGCAAAGTGCACAGTTGCAGAATCTGAGAAGTAGCAGGGTGAACAGGTGCAAATCGAAGCAGTGCTCTCCAAATAGTCAGCACCAAATTGACTTGCCAACATTGAAAAATATCCTCATGAACTGCACTTCTTACTTCTTACATTCATACAAAAACCTCATTCCGTATCCCTCTACCTTGAGTGACTCTTGACCTCTTCAAGTATTGGTTAACCATTATCTTTCCTACATATCCATATAAACATCTCTTCTTATCTCCTCCTCTTACATTCATATAATAACCTCATTCAGTATCCCTCTACCTTGAGTGACTCTTGACCTCTTCAAGTATTGGTTAACCATTATCTTTCCTACATATCCTTATAAACATCTCTTCTTATCTCCTCCTCTTACATTCATACATTAACCTCATTCAGTAACCTTGAGTAGCTCTTGTGCCTTGTACTGGGCAAAGAAAGATAAACAAAAAAATTTAAGATATATTTTTGTGCATCCCATTCCTTGAAATGTAGCAGCGGACATTTGTATTAGTACCAAAACCTTAATCATTTTTGCAAATGGTTTTTGACTGTAGCAAGAGGCTGTTAAGTATTAAGCCTTGTGGAAAAAATTGTAAGAATCATTTTTGCCAAAAACAAAAGGGTATAAGCTTAAACTTTTTTTTGCAGAAAAACCAACAATTGACCTTTCTGGTATCAAAGACATCACAGTTAAGGCAGGCCAAGACTTTGAGATCAAGATACCCTTCACAGGTGTTCCTAAGCCAACAGCTACCTGGGCTCGTGACAGTGAACCAGTTAAAGAAAATTCTCACATCACTATGAAAGTAAGGAACTGGGAAATATTAAATTTGATGCCAAAATTTTGGCAATCCTTTAGAATATAATAATAAATATATTTTTTTTTAAATTTGAGTATTTAAAACTGTTACATTTGGTTCTTAAATATGAAGTATTTTGTAAATTTGGTTCTTAAGATTTATAAATGTGGTCTTTAAGTTGGTAAAGAATTTTATGAATTTGAGAATATTCAATTTTATCCTAAATTTTGTAAAGAATTTGAAAATATTAAATTTAATCCTGAATTTTGTGAAGAATTTTAAGAGATTTTTGTGGACACTTTTAAGAATTTAAGGATATTAAATTTTGTCCTTAATTTTCTGAAGAATTTTATGAATTTGAGAATATTAAATTTTGTCCTTAGTTTTGTCAGTAAATTTTAGAATATGACAATAAATTTTTTTTGAAATTTGTGAGGTTTTGAAAATGTAAAGTTTGGTTCTGAATTATGCGATGAAGTAACATTTTATTATCAGAGTAAACTAAAACATTCTGTCTCTGATATATATCAGTTATCATTTTTGAATTCAAGATTGTTTTTTATACCTATATTTCAGGTGACCGATACACATGCTACTCTATCTACCACCAAATCTACTCGTCTTGATGCTGGACGTTACACTCTCAATCTGAAAAATGCTTCAGGCTCAGATTCTGTCAGTGTCAAGGTTAATGTCCTTGGTAAGTAACCCAACAATTGTGTATAACATCAATTCTAAAATATCTCTCCAGCATCTCCCATCTTTAAAATGCATAGTCATATTAAGAATTTCTTTTATAAAGTTTTCAAAACCACATTAAAATATTAAACTCCATAACATTTTGTGTTGAATTGTTTGATGTTTTAATTATCTAATATTACTATACAATGATAACAAAATTTGTATTTATGTATGTTTGAACATGATGGCTAAACAGAAAGTACAAGGAACCATGTATTTTGGATGGATATCTCAAAACCACAATTAACTTGGTGAATGTGAATTTTGAATTAAAAGATTGCTTGAGGTTTCTCGGGTTCATGACTGAGTAGAAATGGACATTGGTTGTTAAACAACACCCAATATCAGAAATAATTCTAAAGGGTGGATATATGGCAAGGGAACTGTTTCTGGAATCTATTTTACCAATAAAATCCGACACCAATAAATATCAAACCTCATTCACTTCATTTGTTATAATTTCTCAAAATTTGTCTATATTTCTGAGATGAGGTATTATGTACAGTATTTACATTAGTCGGACTATTGTCCTCATCTCTGTCGCCATATTTGTCACAACGTTTCGGACGTTGTACGCTCCAGCCTTCTTCAGGTGGTTGGTTAAGGCAGTGGAGAACTTTCAGAGGGAAAATTAGCAAGAGATAACTGATAACTGACATCCATCAAACATGGCACGTGGAACTAAAACAGTCTACCCCAGTGATCGAAATAAAGGGTTCAGTTCAAAATTCCAACCACCTGAAGAAGGCCGGAGCGTACAACGGCCGAAACGTTGTGACAAATATGGCGACAAAGATGAGGACAATAGTAAATACTAATAATGTAAATACTGTTCTCAAAATTTATCTAAAATATATCAGAATATTTTTTTAAATTGGCTTCTTAAATTATTTCTTCTCACAATGTTATGTACCTTGGATATTTACATTATTTACATTGTTCAGACAGTTGTACTCATCATTATTGTCATATTCATTATGTTTCAACCATTGTATGCTCCAGCCTTCTTCAGATAATATATGTTGGAATTCGAACCGGACCCTTTATTTTGTCCACCAGAGTAAATTGTTTTAGTTCCACTGGTCATGCCTTTTATAGATATCTCAGTTTTCACTTAATTCTCTTTAGTAACTCAACTCTCTAAAGACCTTTGCCCAGTGGATAAAAGTGTTGGTTGAAATAACCCAAAAGTGACTTATCCCAAAGAATTGTGAGTTCAATATCTGGCCACAGCAGAGGTGAACAAAAATAAAAAATTGCTGTCCACTGTGACAAGCAGTGTTTAGGTGTGTTCAAAGAGCTCTTACAACGGTTTCCTTCATTCTAGAACAATAAAAGTTGGAAGGTCAGCTTATTAGGTATATAGTAAGGATATACGAAAATTACAATAATCTAGGACAGTTCTATCTGGCTCTACTAAAAATGTCTCAAAACTTTTGGAATGTTCCTAATAGATTTACCATTTCTAATAGTTTTATATGTTGTTTAAAAATTGATTCTTGATAAGCAATTCTTGAGTTCAGTGTTGTAAGATTAAATTTTCTGCCGACCCTTGCTTGCTATTATTATATTTTTTAATCAATCGCAAGCTCAGACATTCACGAGTCTATTGCACCAACCATCATGGTCCTGCATCAAGCATAAAAGGTCATTAGGGTGGATTTCTGTGTTCTTACATAGCTGGTCAATGTTGGTGGTTGCTGGCTGACCAATCTATGACTAGGTAATCAAAGAAGTAGATCAGTTACAAGTTCTTGTTTTGCTTGCCAGCAAAGAACATTCTGTATTTGCATACGATTGTAGAAATATCAGAGATGGGTCCATAGAGATGTAATTTAGTTGGATGTTGTCTCTAAGAGATATTAAGTATAGTTCACAGCATCCGAATGTAGGTACCATCTATCTTAGACTCTTAAAAGATGAAGATCCTCCTGAATGCATAGCATGCCAGGAGGCTTATACTGTGAAGCACTTCCTGCTTGATTGCGGTGACATGGCACATATTCGAAAATTATTTTACAACGTGAACAAGTTGAAAGAACTTTTCGAAAAATCAAACTCCAATTTGATCTTGACCTTTCTTAGGAAAGTTGGACTATATAATAAAATATAATTCCAATTTGGTGTCTGATGATGAAAGGGGGAACTTTGATACTTGCCAGGTAAGAAATTTTCAAAGAACAACGCACCTCTGAAAACAGTGAATTTTTAAAGAAAAAAAAAGCAAGACAACATCGAAAAAGAAGGAAAGGACAGGGAAAGTCTTTTTGAAAGCATTTCAACCTTATTTAAAGAAAAAGAAAAAAAACCCAAAACAACTGTTTGACCTTAAATGATCTCTTACTGATCGATGGGACGTTAACTTTTAAACAAACAAACAAAATCTTAGACTCAATGGTTTTAGTTAATGTTGAAGCAGTGGTATCATACATTAAACCAACTCTACAGTGGCTCAAAATTATGTCGATTTAAGTTTGTCTGGTAGATCAAAGTTCCAGATTATGTCCATTTTATTCAAGGTGGCCCAGGCTTTAGCTCTATGAATTTTCACATCCATTTCATTCATTATTTCATTCTTATTTATTTAAGTCCTTGTTTTGCTTGCCAGCAAAGAATATTCTGTGCTTGCATACGATTGTAGAAATATCAGGGATGGGTCCATAGAGATGTCATTGAGTTGGATGTTGGCTCTAAGAGATATTAAGTATAGCTCTCAGCATCTGAGTGTAGGTTCTATCGAGCTTAGATACTAGGGTTTTAGTGATGTCCATACATTAAAACCACCTTTCCACTGGCTTGAAGGAATTCCCGTTTTGCTATTACATGTTTCTGAATTTTTAATTGTTGTTTCTATTTGTCATTTTATAATACATCCCTGAGCAGTCACATATTTATCATCAACCATTTTTTTCTCCAAGAATCAAGTGTAATTAAATGATATGATTTTATTGTTTTACAGATCGTCCATCAGCTCCCAATGGTCCATTTATTGCCACAGACATTGATGGAGAGTCATTGATGTTGCAATGGCAGCCTCCCAAAGATTGTGGTGGTGGTGATGTCAACAACTACATCTTGGAAAAGAAAAAGCATGGGTCCAATAAGTGGACGAAATGCAGCAGCTTTATCAACAACCCCAAATTTACTGTCCGTAATTTGGAGCCTGGCTGTGAATATGATTTCCGTGTGATGGCAGAAAACGACCAGGGTGTTAGCGATGCTCTTGAAACTAATGAGCCAGTATTGGCTAAACTTCCATACGGTAAGTGCAATCTTGCTAGAACAAAACAAATTAAAAAAGAAAAAATGATATTGCTGAATAAATTTAACACTATCCTAAATCCCTTAGGGTCATAGGGGCAGCACACATACTGCACTTGCAGTAGCTGCGGTGTTTCCTTGGCAAGACAGCCTGGTTTGAATTCAGAGTTTTCCTTCTTCTACACCGGTTGCCTAACAAGGCTATAGGGTCCAGTCTGCCCTGCTATTTACCCATAGGTGGGTAGAAATAGATGGATTCATACCTTTCCGAAGGGTTTGAATGTAATATCAATCATTATCTGTCTTAACTTTTATTATTCTCTCTTGTTCATAGTGTTTTTAATTTTTTCACAGACTCTCTAACAGTTAGTAACCCCTTGCATCTCACTGGCTTTCTTTCCTTGCTTGGAGTGAAATGATTTTAAAAAAAAAGAAGAAAAAGTGGATGTAATGAACTTGATTGGAATTTGAACTCTGCTCTCTGATTCCTCAATCTAAGCCACTATCCATTACTCCAGGGTGTTAATATTAGGATTAGTAGATATCTACATTTTGGAATTTAGTAAGAAAACCTACCAGGGTTCATTACTGGCAGCCACAATCATAATGACATATGATATGCAGATGATACAATGTTAAGAGCAGACTCAGAAAAAAAAAACTATAAAAACTCCTACAGAAGTTAATGAAGGAAAGAGAAAAGAAAGGACTAAACATTAACTGCAAGAACACAATGCATGGTTGTTAGCAAAAAGGATGAGCCCAATGTGCAAATTGCAAATTGGGGATAGCAAAATCAAACAAGTACAACAATTTAGATATCTAGAAAGTGCTTTAACAGAGAACAGGAGGTGTAACATGGAAATCCAAAGGAAGAATTGGGATTGTCAAAGATGTATTCCAAAAGCTAAGCAGAGTACAACAGATCCTTGGGTTATGTCAAACCCGACATACTGTGTTTCATAGTTATGAGACCACCTCCCATAATAAAAGACTTTGTCACACGGTGCTATATGAGCAAGATGGCATTGTTTCTTTACCAGCTGTACACCATATTGGATTCTGCTACATTCATTATCTCTTGTTTGTGTCTTTTTTTGAGGGGGATGGGATTTTTGTTCTTCATTATGGCTCCCAAGTGGAAGGCAGATTCGTGGGTGCTTACGTAGGTGAGTTCTGACCTACGTTGAAAATCAGGTTAATTCGCATCACTGAAATGGATCTCCAATGTAAATCGAGGACCCCTTCTACTAAGAAATAGAAAAACTCCAATAGAAACAAAGAATATTAAACTGTTACATGACATCTGTCCTCCTATATGGCAGTGGATGCTGGACAATCTCCCCAAAGATGACTTGACGTAACAGAAATGTGGTTTGACAGAAGGATGCTGAGGATACCATAGAGAGTTTTAGAGAAAGAAGGAAACAAAAAAGAAACTTATACTTAACATCAGGAAGAAACAGTTGAGGTTTCTAAGGCACATAATGAGAAAAGAGGGTTTGGAAAATCTGATACTCACAGGACAGAGGAAAATAATGCATAACATGCTTAGTAAATGGATGGCAGATCAGGGTTTAGGAAAAATAACAGAAAAACAAATTTATTAAAAGCTACAAAGGAGAGAAAGTTGTGGAGAGTCATGATTGACTGCATCCTGAGCAGACACTGCACATAAAAAAAGAAGTAAAGTACCATCTTCTGATTTTTATGTGGCATGTCCTTACAAGACATAGGGAATCATGGCCCATTCCAGCCTCCTGTCTTTTGTTGCTCATAGTAACTTTTGTGCCTTTGCCATCACTCTTTGTCCGAGTTCTGCTATCCATAGATCAAAAGGTTTCTTATGCCTCTTTTCTCTTCAGTATGTTCTATGGAGGTTAAAATTTCTTTCCAATCATGGCTCTCCACAGCTTCTTAATGTTTCCAATGTTTGATCATACTATCCCTCTTTTTCTGCCATTCATTCATATACCTATATTCAAGCTTTCATTTTTTTCTCTTCCTAAAAAATTTTCTATAAGCAAAAATTTGGCTTGCCTATGGGGTTACCGATTAGTGGAGTCCTTTGTCTTTTCCTAGAATTTTTAGAGTCAGGCCCATTTACACACATCATTACTAAAATACCAATATGAGAAAAGTGCAGAGGATTCAGAAAGAGTTGGATGAATCTAATGGTGATTACGAAATTGTTTGGAGGAATCACTAGTGATGGCAAGATTTTCTGCCATTCATCTTTCCACAGTACCTCAGACTCGAGGCCTACATCAAGTGCCTTGAGGATTTAGTGCTAACCTGGGTCAAGAGGGTGGCTGCTGGAAGACCCTATGTCTGGCAAGAGGATACTGCACCATGCCACACAAGCAAGAGAACTCACTCATGTCTGTCAGACAATTTCTGTGACCACATCAGTCCTCACATCTGGCCACCTAACTCCCCAGACTGCAACTTCTATGATTATTATGTGTGGGGCACGGTTGAGCAAGAGACGAACAAAATGCTTTGTAACAACAAAGATGAACTGAAGACAAGGTTCATGGCAGCATTCACCAACGTAAACAAGGAGAACATCCAGAAGACATGCAGGAGATTCTGAAGTCATCTGGAGGCCTTGGTTAAAGGCAATGGTGATTTTATTGAATAAATTTATGTTTTAGTATTTCAAGATATTTTTGTGTAATTTGGGTAAATATATCTTTTAAAATGAGATGCCAGGGTTATTTTCATTTTTGTGTAATTTAGATGACAATTTATCCATCGCATCCTGTATATTACAGGTATCAGTTCTATACATATATATATATATATATATATATATATATATATATATATATATATATGTTATGAAGAAGTTGGTAATCCGTATGGGTAATCCCAAGGAGGATGAAATCCTGAGAGCTCAATGTAAATCCAGAGCTAATATTTAAAAAGAAAAAACAGATCACTTTAGGTACCATTATAATAATTTATTTCACCAGATCCCTTTTAAAGGATGCCAGATCATCAGATAGCACTTCCAAAAATTTCATTTTTCATTTCATTTTTGGATCTGATGATCCGGTGTCCTTTAAAAGGGCTCTGGTGAAATAAATTATTATAATGGTACCTGTTATAGTGCTCTGTTTTTTTTTTTTAATATATATATATATATATATATATATATATATATATATATATATAGACAAACCTCTCACCTATGGACCCTTCAATGGACTTTGAATGCAACAGAAAAAATTTGCAAGCGAAATAAAAAAAAATATGCAGGAAAAAATAAAAACTTCCAAATCGTCAACAATGTATTTCAGAATTTGCAGGCTTAGTGGAATGAGTTATATTAGTTCTGAAAGTGACTGCTTGGCAGTGGTGGCTGGCCTTTCAGTTGTAGACAAAGACAGGTGTACAGTATATAAAGTAATATACATTAGCACGTGCATGAGAAAGTAGCTGTGAGAAAACTATTATTTTTGTTGTTTTGATTAATATATCTATTTACTAAGTATACATTTATTTATGCCATATATACATATTTATAGTATTTACATTATAATCATAATTAGTGGTAGTTACTATATTGGTTTTATGACTCAAAAAATCACTTCCTATCTACAGACAATTGGCTTTAATGGATCACCTCATCCCCCTATTAGTCCGTTGATGAGAGGTTTGTCTGTATATATATATATATTCTACTAGCAGTAGAGCCCGGCGTTGCCCGAGGATGTAACAGCAAGAGATAGATCAAGTATCGACCATCATAAAGACTGAAAAATAAAATTGAAAAAGATTATTGTTTAAGGTTGATGGACACGCATGTCTTAATTAGTTTTTGTTGGTTTTTTTTTTTTTTTACGAATTGGTCAAACTCAAACAAAAACATTGTTTTCAATCGTTATGGATCTACCAATTGAATAGAATTTTATTATAAACAATTGTCTTGTAAATGGAATTTTTAAAGCATTCTTTATTTAAAAATAAAGAAAAAAGTGTGCAAGACACTAAGAAACACTACCTGCCAAAAAAAAGTGAAGTTTTGTTGAAATTGGTTGATAAATGTAGGAAATTCGATCCCATATATAAACGAACACACACACACACACACACACACACACAAACAACATGGATTTTATAATAAGTATAACTCGATATGAGTTGTCCCCCTTTCATTCTCGTGATGCCTCTTAATCGTATTTTCAAATTCAAAATTTTCGTGCAAAAACAATTGTGTTTTTCCAATTTTTGGCACTGTTAGAACCACCGCAAGGTAATTTTACGTAGTCCTGTGAAGTTTTGTTGAAATCGGTTGAAAAATGTAGGAAATCTGATCCAATATATAAACGTACAGACACACACACACACAATCTGCGTTTTATAATAAGTAAGATTATAGACAAGATAGTTATCTATCTGTATATTTTCTATCATCTATATTTATTTTTTACTATGGTGTTCACCCTGTTCAAGGCCTAAGTGCCACTCATGGTAGTGGATTGCTGAGTAAGAGGCAGAGTATTGCATGTATATAGTTTTCTCTTTATACAGAAAAATGACTTGATATGCAAAAATACATGCTTTCAGATAAAATTAAATCATCTTTTTAATTTATTTTTTTGCAGCTGTTATGTTTTACATTTAAAGTATAAATTAGTTAATTGTTAATTTTTTTTTTCATGTTAATCTTTTTTTTTATGTTAAAGTTATTTAAAACCGTTTCTTCTGGTTTGTTTGTTTTAGACCCACCAAGTGCACCAGGCATTCCCAAGGTCCAGGGTGTAACTGAAGATTCCGTTACACTTTCGTGGAATCCTCCAAAGAAAGATGGCGGTAGTCCGCTGTATGGCTACATTGTTGAGAAAAGAGAAAAGGGAGACACCAAATGGGTCAAGTAAGTCATAAAAAGAATCTTTGTATTGACATTAAAAAAAGATTATTATTATTATCATTATTTTCTGAATACGGTTTTGTTAAATATTCTAATATGCTCTCTTTATCTTGCTTTGACATTATTATTTTTCATTATTCGCATTCTGTTGCTCAACTGACAGAAATTTCTAACAATTTTAATGAATTAAAAAAAGGTACTGTATATACTCATGTAACACGCGATCTCGCATATCGTGCGACCCCAAAGTTTTCACTTATAAAAAATGATTTTATCATGTATCTTGTGTATTATGCAAGTTCCTTTTTTGAGAGACCAAATTACAATAGACTAACCTTTTTTCATCAATCTCTGTTTCCCATCTTCTAGTTAAATAACTTTAAATAACAAGTAAAAGAGAATGATGAATATATTGTTAATAACACTATACTCGTTGTGTAAACACGTACAGCCATAAATAATCGAATGAGAAAAAGTTAAACATCTTATAAACATAAACACTGGACAAAGATGCATAGTCGCTACATTTGTATTTTATAGTATGATACTAATATGTGAATATTACAAGCATTATTATTGGATACAGTTAAGTAAAACACTAATTTTTATCAAAATCATGTTTATTTTAAATACAGCTGTATTTTTTGACTACAATAAATAGATATATACTTTGGCCAACAGTATAGCCAGGGCCAGCAGTACATATGCTAATTTTATATCTCATGAATGATGCAACCCCCTTAAAATTAGCTTCAGAATTAGGTCTTCAAAAGTCGCGTGATATGTGAGTGTATATACAGTAATTTCTTTTCTTCATTCTTTAAGTGAAATGAGTGCTGATGAGATTTTATTGAAAGATTTACTCAAATCTTTTTTTCTATTTCAAAGGAAACATAAGGTTTCATATCAAGTCAAAGAGCTGTCTCGAATATTCTTGTTGGTGGGATTTTTTAAATTTCAGTGGGGAATTTTTAATTTCTGAAACAAATTTTTTTAAAAATTGATAAATTAATTTGGGAAAGCAAGAAAATAAAATTATTTGAAAAATAATAAGCATCAAGACTAAAAAAACACTGTAAAATTGAAAGGTTGGTTACTTTCATTTTAGAGATAATCAACTCTTTGTGGGTTATTTAACATTCAACCTGCTCAAAACATAAAGATTGGCTCTCAGTGTTCAACACGCCATAACCCACACCATGTATACTAGAATATATGACAACATTATTGCAAATAATGCAGGCAGTCACAGTGAAACTTTGACCATAAACAGTGAGACTTTGACAACAAACAGTGAGAATTTGACAACAAACAGTGAGACTTTGACCATAAGCAATGAGACTTTGACTACAGTGAAACTTTGACCATAAACAGTGAGAATTTGACAACAAACAGTAAGACTTTGACTACAAACAGTAAGACTTTGACCACAAACAGTGAGACTTTGACCACAAACAGTAAGACTTTGACCATAAACAGTGAGAATTTGACCACAAACAGTGAGACTTTGACCACAAACAGTAAGACTTTGACTACAGTGTGACTTTGATAGCTGATATTTATACGATGAGTTTGAGCACATTGAATGCTAATGTTTTATAGCCATAACATATCTTTAGATTGTACAAATATTTTTTGAGATGAGCAATAATTTTTCCAGATACAAGTGCTACTATTTAACCCATAGCTGTTGAAGAAGATAGATTCATATTTTTCCAAAGGGTACTTATGCAGACATTTCTCTTTTAATCAAAGTAGGAAGAAACCGACCAGAATTTGAACACTGCTCTTCAGTTTCTCATTTCAAACCACTATGCATTACACCTCCTGCACATTAAAAAAAAAAAAAAATAAATAAAATAAAATAAATAAATAATTCAATCATGACAGCACTTTTATTTGGAACACGAGAGTACTTAAAAATAAAAATAGTTTTATTTCCTTCTGAAGTAAAAATGTCCCTTACACACAGATTCTAATTTAAATCTTATTGTCATATTTAAAATTTCAATTGCTTTTGTTTATTTTAATGATTTAGAACCAAAATAAAATTAATTTTTAACATGATTTTTGTAAGATACTGAAAACTTAGCAATAAATTTTTTCAGAAATTTTATTTTTTTATTTGAAAAAGATGCTTACTGTTTAGTTAAAAATAAACAATTTTCTATTTATATCTACAAAAATATTTTCATCATTGGTTTATCATTTAAAATTTATCTTGTAAAATCCATCTTCAGTGACAATCAGTCTATGTCTATTTTGTAAGAGATTGACAGCTGTTCAAATCGCTCCTCTCCATGTTACTGATCTTGTCCAAAGAATGTGCAAAGGTCAAGAGACAGTTTGGATTGCTATCATCAATGTACCTAACTGTTTTGACTGAGTAATAGTTAAGAAATAACAAAACAAGAGGATGCAGATAAATAGTGTATTGAACAGTAAATACAACAGAAGTGTGCAACATGACTTGAGAATGTGTCTTGGTTGACCTGTGTTCAGTCCCCTGAGGGCCTACTTTTCCTACTAACTTTATAGTAAGTGGAAGAGTCCACAATAGCCTCATGAAAGGGAAGACACCACAACACTAATGAATTGGATGAAACATTGGACTACATTAATCTTTAGAAACATTCCAATAAAACACTATAAAAAGAAAAATTAATTTTTTTAGAAATGAATTTGTAATCTGATGCAGGTCCTGTTCAATTTTATTTTGACAATTAAGCAGATGCAAAATAGTGGGAGTATTTTGTATGTTAAATAATAATCTTTTAATTTTTGCCCCAAAATTAATGAAAATTTATTGTACTAAGCTACACACCCTATTAACACCAACTGTACTTTGTATCCCCACACCTGTTTGCACTTCTCTCCAAAATTTGGTTTCGATTGGTCAATGTATAGCTATTTTAGAAGGTGTGACAGGCAGACTTATAAAAATCATAAAATTTTATATATAGACAGAAATAGATTCTAGTTTACCAATACAGTCAAAAAAGGCAATAGTTAAGTAATTTACAGACATATTTTCACATGTAAGAAAGGATACTCCTCTTGAGTCCTTAAAAGTTAAAATATCCCAAGAAAACTAATGCAGCATATATGTAAAAAAATGACTGTGATATTTAAGTATTTCTGCAATTGCATTATTTAAATTTTCTGCATGAGTTATCTAGGATTTTTATCTATTTTATTAACTCTATTATTAAATATAAAAAAAAGAATTAAATTTTTAAATCACTAAAAGTAAAAATATCCCAAAAAACTAACATGACTTACTCTGTCCAAATACAACAGCCATGTTTAAGTAATTTTGCAATTGCAATGTTTACATTGTCTGCAGGAAGAATCTATAATTTTTATCTATAAAATTAGTTCTCTTGTTACATGTAAGAAAGAATTTTGCTTTTTAAAACATTAAATATAAAGAAATCTGAAAGAAAACTAATGTATCCCATTCTGCCAAAAATGATATCCATATTTAATTAATTTTGCTGCTGAATTGCTTATAAATTCTATACTAGCTTAAAAGCCGCCCAATCGGGCTGCATATAAGCTAGCTCCAGCAGAGGGCTCTTGATTGGGCCTTCATCACAATAGGTAGGGAGAAGTAGATGTCATAGGCAACAATAAACTACAGAAGAACTCAAAAATGATTGCTGCATTTAAGTATTGCATTAATAGTTAAGCTTACCTTTTAAAAGTTCAATGATAATTCTTCTGCCACCACTTAATTTAAAGAAATTTGATGTACGTAGGTCCTTACTTTCTGTACAAACAATTCTTTTTATTTCATTGGTGATTTTCATTGAATTTTGCAATTAATTTCAATTGTTCTCAAATTTATTTCCAAGTTATAAAAATTGTTATTGTATAAAAAATTTGTTGCAAAAAATCATGTAAAAAAATTAGCAAAAACAAAAACAAAAACAAAAACAATCGCAAAAATGAAAACTTGGGAATCTAAAATTTTAGGATTGCAGGTCTGGATCCAGCCTGGAATGTTTTTAATTTGCTCATGGAGTTGGTCTGGTTCCAAAATGTTATGATATTTTGGGCTACGGTCTCTAGGAGTAAAGTTGAAAAAGTGTGACACAGTGACACACTGACATTCGTATTTATTATATAGAAGACTAATCTAGTATTTTTACAAAACAATTAACTCTGTTTTCACATGTATGAAAGAATTCTGTTTTTTTTTAATCATTAAAAGTAAAAATATACCAAAAACACACAAATTAAAAAATTAAAAAAAACATTGTATTGTTCTGCCAATTTACTAATGAGATATCCTTTTGAAATGGTGATAAAGCATATTCACTGATTGATGTTAAGTGATTCATCCTGTTAACATAAGATCAGAATATCTTAATAGCAAGTACTGGGTACCAGGCTGCATGACCAAAAAGTATAAAAAAAACCACAATGTGCTTTGTATTATTGAATAGACACAACATGTCGACTGTTCTTTCATGGGAGCACTCAGATTGTGGTAATAGTTTTTCTATTATTTATTTATTTATTTTAGCCCTTTCATTAGTAAACTGTTCTTTCCACAGATGTACTGGTCGAGTGAAAAGCAGGGAGTAAGTCACAGAGTTTGTACCTTTCAGCCATGGTATCATTACTATTATTTTGCATGTGTGCATACAGACTGCTCGGCTATATTTTATTCCTTTCATTCTTAATAGAAAACATAGCGGCAGATTTTAAAAATAAAATAAACAGTAAAAGAGAACAAAATCTAAATTGAAGACAGCTTCAGTAACAAAGATGTTTAAATGTCAAAATTCTGTTTTTCATCCATGTTAATTTGTTCGTTGCTTTTTACTTCATTTTTGTTTCAAATTGTCATTGTATTTATTTAATTGTGCTGAGTATTTTTATGTGCTTTTGTTTAAGTTTATGGCTGAAATATCTGTAAATTCATTATTGCTTGTTCTTAAAATATTTTATGTTATTTTTTTGTCTTTAGAATATTCCATCTTGTTATTATTTTTATCATATTATAAAGTCTTTCTCTATAACTTTGCGAATATATTAATATATCCAACATTAATTGGACACTCAAATCTCTTATTTGGATAGATATAAACTTTTTTCTCTATCACTTTGAGAAGAGTCATTAACATATCCAACATTGTTCAGATGCTCAAATCTCTTTTTTGTATAGATATAAACTCTTTGTCTATACCTTTTGAAAAGAATCATTACATGTCCAACATTGTTCGTACACTCAAATCTCTTCAATGTATAGATATAAACTTTTTGTCCATAAGTTTGGGAAGAGTCATTAACATATTCAACATTGTTTAGACACTCAGATGTCTTCTTTGTATAAATATAAACTTTTTGTCTGTAAATTTGAAAAGAGTCTAACACATCCAACATTGTTTGGACACTCAAATTCCTTCTTTGTATAGATATAAATTCTTTGTCTATAACTTGAAGAAGAGTCATTGAGATATCCGACATTGTTCGGACACTCAAATTCCTTCTTTGTATAGATATAAATTCTTTGTCTATAACTTTAAGAAGAGTCATTGAGATATCCAACATTGTTTGGACACTCAAATTCCTTCTTTGTATAGATATAAATTCTTTGTCTATAACTTTTGAAAAGAGTCATTAACATGTTCAACATTGTTCGTACAGTCAAATCTCTTCTCTTTATAGATATAAACTCTTTGTCTAATGAGAAGAGGCATTAACATACCCAATATTGAACACCCAAATTTCTTTTTTGTCTATAGAGACATTTTTTGTTTAATAAATTTGGCTGCATTATAAGCAACAAAATATATCCACAGAATTACTATGCATCATTCACAATAACCAAATTTGACATGAAAAATAAGTGCTTAAAAATTTCATGAAAACAGATGAATTATAAATTTTTAGTACAAATGCAAGCGACTGTAGAAATAGCATATTAGATTTGAAAATGATTTAAACTGGAATTTCATAATTCAACCATTAATGCTTTTCAAACAATACATTAGCAAACTATTGTATTTAGTAATAAGATATTCCCCTGTTACATTAATGAGGCATATTCACTTATTGTTGTCAAGTTCTTAATATAACCACTGGATATCTTGTTTATAAATGGGGGAGATCAGGCTGCATGACCTATAAATATATTAATGTATACCTCTTTCTCAAACCCTATTACTAGATCTCTATCTATATCTCTGAGATGATGTATTATGATTATTTCCTCAAGGACATATAGCCCAGTGGATAAAGCTGTTGGTTAGATCCAGTGACTAGACCTAAAGTGTTGTGAGTTCAATACCAGGCTACAACAGTGGTGAACCAAAAACTTGGAGAGCTAAGTTAAAAGGAAATAACTGATGTGTCCGGAAGAGGCATGGCATGTAGACCTAGAACAATTTACCCTGGTGGACGAAATAAACGATTCGGTTCGAACTTCCAATCAGTTGTGAATATGGCAATGAAGATGAGCATAATGGTCCAAATAATGTAAATAATATAAATAAACTATCACGAGGATTAAATTAAGATTTAATTCACACAGGTGTAAGGATTAGTAAGTTTGTCTTACTAGTTGTTCTATCTCTCTGGCCTTGTGCTAAACCTGAGCTATCATTTAAACTTTAAATATGTATTTACATTTGTGATTAAAATTGTTAATCCATTTGCATAAAATTGATCCATTTTTATGTTAAATTAATCCATTTTATTAATTTTAAAATAAATTTTTATTTCAAAATCCATTAATTTTGTAATCCATTTTTAACGAAGTTAATCCATTGCCTTGTCGTATGGATCGGTTTTAACAAATTAAGTTTTAAAGAAAAGGAAATCAAACATAGAATATGATGTGTGATAGATAATTTCACTTTACACTACAGATTGCTACAAAACCAAAAACATCAAAATGATATCTCAAGTCATGTTCTATAATAGCCTCATCAGATCAAGATTTTCATATGAATGTCATGTCTGGCACCAAACCCATTCAGAAATATCTAAACTGTCAGCTGAATGCAACTGCTTTCAAAGGTGAATGGTGAAAAAAACACTTAGAGCAAGTAAAACCTGTGAGTCTTGGCAAAAATCATCCTGCATTAAACATTGTGGACAGGTGCAGCAAATTCACAAAGAACTGTACCAAATAACAGAAACCACATCACTTCAGGACTACCAACAGCAGCAATAGGCAAATGGATGTCACATGTAACTTGTAAGAGAAAATAATGATATAATCAAGATGTTCACATTCCACACTACTTCAAATAAAAGATTAGGAAGGAAACTTCCATCAGTACTGGAAAGAGCAATAACAGCTACGGGATTTTGAGAAACCTATTTTCCTGAAAAGTTGTTTTGAGTGAAAGATTTTATAAATTTAAACCAATATCAGTACTGACTGCTCAGTCAATGATTACCAAATGTTTCCTTATAAGGAAATGGCTGATATTGCTGTAATCATTTTTATGTTAACTTAATCCATTTTAGTCATTTTAAAATCCATTTTTAATTTTAAAATCCATTTTCATAAAATTAATCCATGTTTTTATGCTAAATGAAAGTGAGGGCAGTAGTTTAACTTTTATGATCTCAGCAACATTAGTCATTCTCTTTAATAATCGGTAGAACTGTACTTAATTAAAAGTGGAGATTAATAAGTCAAGTGTCCTATATGGCATTGTTAATAGTAAAGACAGATCTTAATATGAATTTAATAGCATACCAAGTTCTATTCAAATGTGCTTTGTGTCAGTTCAATGTGTCATGGCCTTAAGTAATAGTGTTTGTTAGTTATAATTACTATATCCAAATTATGTATAAAGCAGTGATCAATTGATAGACTGTTTCACCCTGCTTTTCTTGTTTTTAGGATGTCCTGTAAATGTTTTTTTTTTTAAATCATTTTACTCCAAGCAAGGTGATAAAGCCACTAAGACACAAATGGTGTTACTGGGGATGAAAGAGAATGAGAATACTTTAGTGAGGAGAAAGGACAATAAAAGAGAAGGGTTCATGAAGAGAGAAGATAGTGATTAACATTGCATTTAAATTGTTGAAGATAATAGATTGCAAGGAAGTGCAAAACTAGAAGAGTTCCACAGGTGAGAAGTGCAAGAAAAGAAACTATTAGAATAGATGTCGGGATTTCAAGTCCTACTGTATTTCTGTTACACCGTGTATATATATATTGTATATTCTAGTTTTATTTTTCTTCCTTGTATCATGAATATAATGTATTCACTTGCATAGAGATTTCATTGATTTTTAACTCTTTCTGTAAAAACTCTAGTATTGCTTTTAGTTACTTGAGTAGTTCGTCATTGTTTCTGGAAATAGATTAGCAACTTCTTCCGCATGTGTACTACTCATAATTTCTAGAATTCCAATGCATGTCGATGTTGTCTGGTGTCTATATCTATGATTTAGCAGCTGTCTATCAGGATCTCCAACTTCAAGTTTATAATCAAATTAGATTAAGCATCCGTCAGGAGAAGACGGAGTCGTGCTCTGGATGGTGTTTCAGGCACGGCATCTCTTGAGCGTATGTCTTTTAACTCATAGACCTGCCACTTTCTATCTTTCCAGAGCACAAGGCCTGAGTAAGTAGCTCTGCAGAACAGACTGTTACCCAGGCTGTAGGTCCCCATTCTCCATGTTTACTGAAATGGTCCATTGTAAAGGCAAGTTCTGATACTCATGGTTCTAGCACAACATCATTGCACAGGTTTTCCCAAGCCATTGCTAAATGAACTACCTTAGAGACAATGAATTTTTCCTCAGGGTTGATTCACAAAGCCTTTCCCATGAGTGGATATATCAAAAAGGTAGCAGAAGTTTTAAATAAGAGTTTTCCTGCACTTAGACAAGCTACCGTCCTGCATTTGTAAGCTTTGACTGTTCACTATATACTTCCATTCTTACTTGCCATGTCTGACACACGCTTTGGCAATTATGTCTCTTTTCGATTCATGATTGAATTTCAGATATGATTCCCTTAGACTTAAAGTGGGGGATCGGTTTTCTATTGTCATTAAGTACTAAACTGATCACACAATAATTTCTACCTATTAATATCTTTCCTTAGGTGACATGCTTGATACATGCTTGGATGATCATGTCTCTTTTTGATTCATCATTTACTTGGCAGAAGAATTCCCACAGTAGACAGCTGTTACTTTCTCTAGTAGACTGATTGCCAACAAAGGCTATAGGACCCAGTCTGTCTTGCTATTTAACCCATAACTGGAGGAGAAGAGTTGGATTCATACCTTTTCCATAAATGAATGTCACAAACCTGATTAGAATTAGAACTTGGCTCTCCAAGCCATTATCCATTACACCACCTACACATCCAAGCTTAGAGCATTTGGTATTCCCAAGTGATCACCTCTCTAGGTAGTGACCAGCCTTGATATTGCTTAACTTCAGTGATAAGATGAGAGACAGAGTTTCTACTTGATATGGCTGTGAGTTGATCGATGTATGTGCACACATGAATATATATATATCTATATATGTATGTGTACACATATGTATATATATATATATATATATATATATATATATATGTATATATATATATATATATATATATATATACATATGTGTATATATACATATGTATATAGATATGTATATATATATATATATATATATATATAGATATGTATATATATATATACATGTATATATATATACATATGTGCATATATATATATGCATATATATGTATATATATATGTATGTATATATATATATATATATATATGTATAAATGTATATATATATGCGTCTATGTGTGTGTGTGTATATATATATATATATATATATATATATATATATATAAATATATATATTGATACCTTAGAAAAAGGAAGAGAGAGAGAGAGAGTTGGAGAGAGAGAAACAGAGGGATTTTAACAGCACCCTAGTTTGTTCTATGGGAGTTATTGGTTTCTGCATGGCAGATAACATCTGAATTAATGTCAAATTAAACCCGCATCAAATTTGACAAATATATATTCAGAAATATATGCTCATAATTGCACAAGCAGGTTCTTTTGTCCAACACTGTAAGATACTGCAAAAGAAAGATATTGATATGAAAATGAAGCATGTCCTTCTTTCGCCTGGGTAGATGTAGAATCTCATATAGATGGGATGCAAAGTGCCAAACACCTTCAGGAATATCTAAAGTATCATTTATATGTAACTGTTTGCTCATATCACTGATTAAAAATAGTTGTCTTTTCTGTTTTGTATTTATCATTTCACCCCAAGCAAGGCAATAAAATCACTCAGACACAAGGAGAAAAAAAGCATTATTAACATGAGAGAACAATAAAAGAATAGGAATCAAGAAGATAATGATTAGATTTATATTTTTGATGATCAAAGTTGGCTGGAAAGAAAGAAGTTTGAATAGCTTTCCACAAGTGAGAAATTCAAGAAAAAGCTATTAACAGAGAACTTATTGTTGCATCTAGCCATTTCATTCTAGTACTGTGCTTAAATTCATAAAGTCTACGTACCAAAAGAAAAGTTCATCAGAACAATTACCATGAAAATATTTATAGAAAACTACAAATAAATTTACTATTAAAAGTCAAATGCCATACGTGATACACCCTTTGGTGATCATGTCTCTTTTGATTCATGATTGATAAGCAGAAAATTTTCCTGCAGTAGACTGCCATTTCTTTCTGGTTGGCACTTAAATCTATAAAAACCAGTCTGTACTGCTATTCAACCCTCAGCTGTGGGAGAAGATATGGATTCATACCTTCTCCAAGGGTATTTGCACGTAAGTGAATCTAATGAACCCAAGTGGAATTCGAACTCAGCCCTCCAATTTCTTATTCTGAAGCATTATCCATTGCATTACTTGTAAATCTTGACTTTGCCATTACATTAAGCGAAATATTAGTTCTGCAATGTTTTTATTTTCAGACTTATTTTTTTTTGTTTTTTCTGCTATGTAACTAGAAAGAAAAATAATGATATAATCAATTGACTTTCCACACTATATTAAACAAAAGGTTGGGATGGAAACTCCCATCAGTACTAGAAAGAGCAATAAAAGTTAGTGGACTTAAAAAGTTTGATTTCCAGGAAAACTGTTTTAAGAAAAAGATTTAGTGAATTTCAGCCAACAGTAGTGTTAACTTTTCAGTGAAAATGAATGCTGAATTTTTTTAGTATCGAACTGACTAATTTCACCATTTTACTATTATGATTTCATTTTCAATGTAGTCTTTGTCATATTCCGCATGATATGCATGGCATAAAATACACTGGCAAATTAGAATGTGTGTGCCTTTCAGAAAAAAGCTAGTCGTCTTTGTGAAAAGAGTAAATAACTGTTTTATTATGTATATAGTATATGTTGGTTGATTTGTTTTTATGGCTTATCAACCCTTTTTCAGGTTATTTGAAGCCAGAAAATGTTTTTAGATTGTAAGAATTTTTATTTTTAGTTTATTTATTTTTTTGAGGTAATAATGGTTTAGTGATTAGTCTTACTAATTAACCCATGGAGGAAGAGGTGGATTCATAGCTTTCCAAATGATATTTGCACGTAAGTGAATATAATGAACCCAATGGGAATTGGAACTTGGCTCTCCAATTAACAATTCTGAGCCATTATCCATTATACCACCTACTCATCCAAACTTACATTCCAAAGTGGTCACCAATCTAGGCACTGACCAGGCTTGATGTTGCTTAACTTTGGTGATCAGACTGGGACTGGTATTTCAACATAATATGATTGTAAGATGCATAGTGTAGGAGTGTTGTCAATATTTAGTTTAAATTTAGTGATTTCTAGAAGTAGACTTGAAAATTAATTTTTTAAATTCATGATGTATATTTTCATGTTGTAACAGTCTATGAAAAAGACAGTTTTAAAATGATTTTTATTGAAACTGAATTCATCCATGCTGATAAATTCAAATTATTAACATTTATCAGTCTGTGTGTGGTTTCATTTGCTATGCTGAAAGTTTATCCTGCTACTGAAGATGGCTCTGATCCTTGAATTTGAATTCGTTTGAATTTCATAGTTGTGTTGTCATACCCTGCTATGGCAACAGAAAACACCTTTGAGTGAAATTAACAATAAGACTACTGGTTACTGCATTGAAAAATAATGCAATGGAAAGGGAAGTAATATTAATAATGCAGAATGCAAAAGGTTAACAACAATATATGTATTTGTCATGAATTTGATTTTAATTTTCTGCTTTTTTGTTTTAGTGTAAATTTCCTGTAAAATTAGTACTAGATTAAAAATTTCTGTTTCCTGTGTGTCAATTACAAAGGAAAGGACAAATATTATTTTGTGATATTGATTATTGATTTGTTTTTTATGGCTTATTGATCCTTTGTGTTTTATTCAAAGCTGAAACAGATTTTTGGATTGTAAGAATAAATCTTTTTTTTTTTTTCAAATGAATATTGCATTAACAATTTTTAAGAAGAACACTGCTTTTTCCAGATAAAAGTCCTATTATTTAATCTATAATTGGGGGGTGAATATGGATTCATACCCTTCCCAAGGGTATTTGCACATAAGTGAATATAATTAAACTGACTGGGATTTGAACCTGACTTTTTGACTTCTCATTCCAGCTGTTATCCATTACACCAACTGCACATTCTCTATTTGCTGATATATTCATGTACACCAGTTTAAGTGATGCATGTTACCTCCTTTGAATATGTTTTAAGTGAAAAGACATGTATTAGCATCTTTTTTTATAGTTTCAGTGCACTTAGATGTGTATGCCAACACACGCATTCACACACATACACAATGCATATACCCACAGGAACAAATCCACAGCTGAACCAACCCACAATTTTACAACTTATCTGTTACTCCTGACTTTCAAATAAACGAGCTGGGTCTCAAGGAAGTTGAAAGGGTTCTTCTATTTCCAAAGTTTGAATAGATAAGCTAGTTCAGATAAAAGAGAAGGGATATTTTTTTCTCTGAAGATACATTTATTGATCTGAAAATGGAGTAGGTGATTAAATAATGTTGGTAGATATAGATGCTTCTATAGATGGCATGCATAGTGTCCACCTTGTCCAAATTATGCAGATGCCGGCTGAGATCAAGGATAAAAAATAACTTCAGGCAAATGAATTATTTAGTTCTTGAAGAAGACAATTTTTCATCAAATGTTATAGACTGGCGCTACAGGAGCACAAACCAAGAACTATACCAAAATAAGAAAAACCACATCACTTGAACACTTTCAACAGAAACAAAAATGGATAGCACTTGTAAGTAGAAGGAAAAAAATGATG
Organism: Acanthosepion pharaonis; assembly: GCA_903632075.3. Lineage (NCBI taxonomy): Eukaryota > Metazoa > Mollusca > Cephalopoda > Sepiida > Sepiidae > Acanthosepion > Acanthosepion pharaonis. The sequence continues at coordinate 2,165,269 of CAHIKZ030000879.1, forward strand.
ATATAATGAAGATTCTGCCTTTCCACACTACCTTAAACAAAAGGTTAGGAAGGAAACTCCCATCAGTACTAGAAAGAGTGATAGAAGTTAGTGGATTTGAGAAGATTATTTGCTTGTAAAAATTTTTCAAGCAAAAGATTTTGTAGATTTTAACCAAAAAGGAATGCTAACTGTTCAGTCAGTGAATGCCGAATGTTTCCTTATAAGGAAACAACTAACTTTACTATCAACAAAATATTAGTCATTTTTGTTTTTTTTGCACTTTTCTTTTTCTGCTATATAACTAGAAGCAGATAAGCAGATACAATGATATAAACAAGATATGAGAAATCAAAGAAAGGGTGGGAAGTGGATGCATTGGCAGTGTTAAAGAGCTGTATAAGGGGTGCATAAGCATTAGATGGGGACATGGGGGTACATAGTTGTGAATAGGAGAGCATAAGAGTGTAAATGGGGTACAAAGTGGTGGGGCCCATAGTGTTCATAAAAAGTTGCTAATAACAAGATACCAGCTAGGCTTATATCCTCTTAACAGAATTTTGCTTCTCTTTTGAAACTGAAAACCATAATACTCACTATAACAGTGTTTCTCAGCTGGGGTTCCCCGTAACCCTAAGGTTCCGCAATAGGTTCCCAAGGGTTCCACGAGAACCACTGAGATAAGCTTATGCACTTTTGACTTTTTATTTAATTTCAGATACAAAATATTACTAGACGCACACAATATATTCTTAGTTATTGTAATACCGTAATATAAACGTCATCCTATCTAACCTATTATGTTATTAAAAAATATAACAATCATTAGGAATATATTTAGCGATGTCTGTATGGCACCAGTGTGAAACTGCCTTGATTTTATTTAACACATATCAAGAGCAAAGACAGAAATTGTCTCCTCTCAATTGAAAATTTCAACCTCAAATTTTTATTTGTATTTATGTAGCAAAAGACAAGCTTCACATTAGAAAAGCATGTTCCACTTTATCAAATGGCTTTGAAAGTAACATTTTCTTAGCCCATTTATTAGTTCACAGGACATTTTACCTTGATTTACCTTATGTCTTTTCAACATTGCCAGTAAAGGATAGAAAAATAAAAAAAAAACTGAGGCAGCAATTCTCTATTTTCGTTCTGTTTACATTTATATTATAGGAATATGATATTGGTTACTTATGTTTATTTTTTACGTTTGAGTTTAGAATATTTTTTTTTGCATGAATGAAAACTCCCTGATGAAGTATTATAAATGAACTGTATGAATTTTATTTAGCATTACCGACAAATTTGACAAAGAAGTATTAATTTTTCCTTAAACCACTTATTCAAAAATATACACTATGATGTTTACCACGTGAACTACGATGAAAATAAAATGAGAAAAATATGATATATAATTCTGTTTTTGCGCAGGGGTTCCTTGAGACATGTAATTTATTTTAAGGGTTACACAAGGGTAAAAAGATTGAGAAATGCTGCACTATAAAGATATATTCTTATAAAATAAAGGATTTAAATAAAGTGCTAAGGGAGGGTTTCTTAATTCTCATAATTTTAATAATTGATTGATTCATTCATTTTTTGACAGTTATCTAAAAGCTGAAAATAGTTTTTAGATTATAAGAATTACTTTTGAGATAATAATGGTTTTAGTGATACCAGTATTACTAATTAACCCATAGCTGAGGGGAGATGTGGATTCATACAGGATATTTGTGTGTAAGTGAATATAATGAACCCAACTGGAATTGGAACTCGCTTTCTGATTAACAACTTCGTGCCATTATCCATTACACAACCCATACATTCATGCTTACAGCACCTGGTATTCCCAAGGAGTCACCCATCTAGATACTGACTAGGCTTGATGTTGCTTATCTTTGGTGATTGTTGCTTAACTTTGGTGATTCTACAGGCATTAGTGTTTTAATGTGATGTGGTTGTAAGCCAAACAATATATTAGAAATCAAAGAATGGGTAGGAACTGTGTGCATAGGGGCACAAAAGAGCTGTATAGGGGTAAATAGGGGAGAAATAGGGATAAATAGTGGGTCAGCAGGGGGGTGTAACTGGGGTACAAATTAGTGGGGGTACATATTTTACATAGGGAGTGCATAAAAAATACCAGCTTGGCTTCATCATCATCAGTCAATCTTCGACTGCTTCAATCAACAGGGGTACACAAGAACAGAAAAAACAGATTTTGATTCTTCTGCCTCCTAATCTCTTTCAGATCTCTTGGCAATGCCCATTTCTTCCCTAAGCTTGGCTTACATCATCTTAACAATAACTTATAAGGATATTCTCTAATAAAATAAAGGGTTTAAAATAAAGGCTTTCTTAAGTCTCAGAATTTTAATAAGTGACCCCATCCACCATTTAAGAGGCAAGAGCACATAATTTTTCCTAAGATGCAGGACAATTTTCTGGTTATGCACAAAACTTTTATTAAGAGGATTCATAAATTATATTATAATTTGAATAATTTTCATTATGGAAATTCTGATGAGTCAAATATTTCATAATGTACCTCTTTTTTCTTGTTAACAGAGCTAACCATAGTGAAATTCCAGAAGAGGAATTTACTGTCCGTGGTTTGACTGAAGGTAAAGAGTATGAATTCCGCATTTGTGCTGTTAATGCAGCTGGTCCAGGAGCATACAGTGAAACCTCTGAGGCAGTACAAGCTCGCTCACCTCCAGGTATGCATTTAATCTTCTTCATATTTTTTTTATTTATACTAAATATACTTTGATTAGTATTTACTTATTTACTGTTCTCTTTTACTTATCAGCAATTTGAATTTTTACTTTTCTCATTTTTTTAATCATTTCACCCCAAGAAAGGCAATATATTCTAAGATGCAAGTGGTTACTGAGAATGCAAAAAAGGAGGACAATAAAAAAAAATGGCACTCAAGGAGACAAAAGACTGTAGTGTAGAGAGTCCCACAGGGGAAGTGTTGTCCCACTTCCTCTGTGGGACTCTCTACACTAGAGGTGGTCACCAGTGGAAGACCGATGAGGAGGAGAGAATAAATACTTGGGCAGTTGAGAATGCTTGACCACTACATTATAAAAATGATGATTGATATTATATTTAAATTTTTAAGATTGTAGATGAGAGGAAAGCAAGTTGGAAGTGAGTTCCAGATGCAAGATGTGTAAAAAAAAGTAACTATTAGCCTTAAACATATGGCTACACTTCAAAACTTCAAAAATAAAATGATGAGATCAAGCTGCCAATCATTTACCATGTTCAAAATATTAGAATTTATAATGTCCTAATTTAGTAAATATTGTGTTGTAAATAGGAAATGTTGACACACATATAGAAAATAACTAGTAGTTTATTCTGGAGTATAATATGGTATACAGTTGAGAACACAGATTAATGTAATAAACAGTTAATTGTTAACTCCTCTCCCTCAGTAAGAGAGAGAGAGAGAGTGTGCTTTAAATAGCCTTAGACCAGTTCATCTTGTGGGGGTGTTCAGCTACTCCACAACAGTTATAGTGCAATTCTTTTTTTTAAATTTAATCATACAAATGTCTCTCAGTTGGTTAAAATGAATAAAGAGAATTGAGGATTTCAATGAAAAACTAACACAAGAGAAGATATTTAGTTTCATTGATTCTGATAGAAGAGAAAACAATATCCAGAAATGAAAGATTGATTTAAAATATTTTTTCTCAGGAACCTTTCTAATAGAAATGACAGCTAAAAATGGTTGTCTGCTAACTCTTCTGCTACTGAGATTAAGAAAAAAAAAAGTAGACACTATTTCATTTTTTTAAAATATAGGTTCAGTTAAGAACACAGATTAATGGAATAAACATTTAATCATTAACTCGTCTCCCTCAGTAAGAGAGAGAGCTGTTTAAATAGTCTTAGACCAGTCCATCTTGTGGGGGTGTTCAGCTACTCCACAACATTAAATAATTTTTTTTCTAATTGTTTTCTGGAGACTTCATTATATTATACTGATTGACAATGCCTTCAAAGACAGGAACAAATCTGAGTTCTGTTTGGTGGTGGTGAAGTCTTTTGTTTTTATATAAAAATATTTTCTGTCATTTGCATATGTACTATTGTCCTCATCTTTGTTGTTGAGATCACAACATTTCGGCCATTGTGCCCTCTGGTCTTCATCAGGTGTATGTCAATCTCACAAATAATAGCCTAGATTAAAGCATTGGTTTGTTAATTTTCAATCCCTGGGCAGGACAGTGTTTGCCTTTCTCAGTAGAAATGAAGCAAGCAATAACTAAGCTGTACAAAATAAGATATCTCTAGTAATGGGTAGTGGAATAAGAACAGTCTATACCCATAGATTAAATAAAGGGTTCAGGTCAAAATTCTCTTGAGGTTACATTTGATAGAGGCAGAGCTGAAATGTTGTGATAAAAAAGATGAGGATATAAGTCTGCATGTAAATAAAGATAATACCTCATCCAAAAAAATTCAGACAGAAAAGATATCTTGTGTTTTATAAATTTTTCTAATGACTTACAAAGCTGTATCCTTTTAAGAATAGTGAATTTGTGAAATTTCAAACTAGTTAATTTATAGCAGTTTAACTTTCTATAAACATTTTATTTTTACACTTTTTTTTTTTTTTTACTTTCAGTGGCTCCCAGAATCAACATGGATTATTTGGTGCGTGACGTCACAGCAGTGCTTGGTGAAGAATTCAAGATTGTTATACCTTTCACTGGAAATCCTGTTCCTGACTATACCTTTAAATTGGTAAGTTTAAGATGCCATCTACTTTCATTCCTTTGGCTGAGTGGTTAGAACATTTGCTTTCTGACCTTGAGACCCAGGTTCAAATCTCACCATGATCAATTTGTCAGGAAGGTAAATTCTTGATGTTATCATTCTGGAAGAGGTGATCCGAGTGTGAGGCACCTTTGGAAAGTGCCTGAAATCCATACCATGGGATGACCCAAACCTTGTGAATTAAATTAGGTAGACAGAATGATAGTTGTTCTAGCACAAAGTCACAAGTCATCGTGACCGAGGGTTTGAGTATACTTTGTTCAGACTGTTGAACATGCTAGATAATTGTCCTCATTTTTGTCGCCATACTTATTACAACGTTTCGGCTGTTGTAAGCTCCGTCCTTCTTCAGGTGATTGGATTGTCAAACTGAACCCTTTATTTCGCTCACTGGGGTAGACTGTTCTAGTTCCACATGCCATGTTTGATGGATGTCAGTTATCAGTTATCCTCAAGGACACATGGCACAGTGGATAAAGGCATTGGTTAGATCCAGTGACAGGACCCAAAGAGTGTGAGTTCAATACCTGGTTAAGGCAGTAGAGAACTTTCAGAGGGAAATTAACAAGAGATAACTGATAACTGACCTCCATCAAACATGGCATGTGGAACTAGAACAGTTTACCACAGTGAGTGAAATAAAGGGTTCAGTTCGACATTCCAACCACCGGAAGAAGGCTGGAGTGTACAACGGCCGAAACGTTGTAATAAATATAGCGACAAAGATGAGGACAATAGTCTGAATAATGTAAACAGTGTACATAATACCTCATCTCAGAAATATAGACAGATACTGAAGGATCGGATAAATATGGCGACAAAGATGAGGACAATAGTCCGAATAATGTAAATAGTGTACATAATGTCTCATCTCAGAAATATAGACATTGTAGATAATGTGTTTTTACCCAGAAACTGTAATTAAGGTCTGTTCAGCATAGTTGCAGTATAAAAAATTGGTGGGCTCTGTGGGTGTTGAACAAACACAAATGTACCTGAGCAAGCACCTGCAACTGGGATTAGCTAGCCACCCTAGTAGATGGGCCTCCTCGGATACAAGTAACTGTACCTTTTAGATTTTAGATCTGCCTTTGTTGTCAAGATCTTTCAATACATCACCAAAACTCTCTCACATGCGAAAAAGACATCAACTAATGGCATCAAATCCACTTATTGGACCTTCAAAAGACTCAGTAAGCCTGTATTCAACAACCATGGATTCTCCCTCTGAACAAAACTCATGATGTTCTGCACTGTTGTCATCTCCACTTTGCTCTATACTTGTGAGACATTGACCCCGTATTGAAAGAACCTGAAAAAGCTTGAACATTTTTATCAAGCCAAGCTTTGGCAGATCCACAACATCAAATGGCAGGATGAAGTCTGCATTTTCACAGAAATACTGAACATTGATGCTACCATCCTCAAGCATTGCCTAAATCTTCCGGATATCTCAGTTATCTCCCTTTAACTCAAATCTCTAAGAATTGTTCACCACTGCAGAAATAAGGTATTAAACTCACAATTCTTTGGATCAAGCCATTAGAACCAACCAAGGAAGAGGCATGGCACATGGAAATAGAACAATCAACTCTGGTGGATTAAATAAAGGGTTTAGTTTGAAATTCCAATCATGTGAATAAGGCTGGAGGACCCAATCTGTCCTGCTACTTGCCATAGATGGGAGAGAATAGATGGCTTCATACTTTTCCCAAAGGTATTTACCTGTAAGTGAATGTAATGTGGCATTGCAACTCAGACCAGACATCAATATGCAGCTTCTTCAAGTCAGATGCTTGTGGCTTAAGACAAAGAAAATAATTCTTTTGTCTGGATCGTTTCCCAAGGAAAAACATGAGACAATGGTAGCAGTTGGCAAATTTTATTCTGTTGCAACGTTTTCATAATGGCCAGCTGTAGGTGAATGAAGAAAAGTAGGACATTATGAAGGGGTTGAATAGTCTAGCTGGTATGTGCCTTCTGTTCATGTGGCTGGAAGATAGAAATCTGGCTTAGGCAGCTAGGGACTACTGTCTTATAAAGAACTAACCTTTATCCAGTCAGCATTCATCTAAAAAAGTTATTCATCAAAAACCCATGTTTCTTAGTGTGCTCCATTCAGCTTACCTGCTTTGTCAAGGTCATCTGACCTGGTTCTTGTGATGCTTGCTCCACTCAGGTGACCTTTGTCAAGACGATAATTGTCAAAATGATTTCTGTAACATTCTGCAGATGTGTCCTTAACAAGATATCAGCTGACAACTGATATCGCAACTGTAACTTGACTGGAATTTGAACCGAACTCTCTGATTTCTCATACTGAGCCACTATTTATTACACCATCAACTATTTAGTAGTGTAGCTCAGATGTGGCACAAGTCAAAAAGTATGGAATACCTACTGTAGATCAGATTCACTACTCAGTCATAATTAGTTGAGCGATACTAACTTGGTAACCATTAGTGCACATCAAAATACCCACAATGCACCTGATATAATGATTTATTAAGCTTAGCTTAGATGTGGCACAAGATAACAAGTATGGAGTACCCACTGAGGATTGAATATAGATAGATAATATAACTTTGTTGTATTTATATAGAAAAATACATTTCCCAGGTAGCCCAACATGCAGATTATGAACTGAAGATAACAAAATCTGAAGGTGCATTGGGATACAAAAGATGTCTTCCAGAAACTAAGCAAAATATTAAGAAACAGGAAAATTTAATTAAAAACAAAGAAAAGGTTACTGAATGTAAAATCAGTCCTCCTATATAGTAGTGAATGTTGGACAATGTCATCATAGATGAAGACAAGACTTGAAACATCAGAAATCTGGTTCTACAGAAGGATGCTGAAAATACCATTGACTGAACATGTGAGCAACAACAAAATTTTAGAGGCATTAGGAGAGATAACAAAAAAGACAAAATTTACTAAGAGCTACAAAGGACGGGATATTGTGGAGAGCCCACATCATGAAGTGACATGACACATATAAAGAAGATTCCTATTTTCTTGTTTTTTTTTTAAAAAACCAAACCATGACCTCGTCCTTCCATGTGATCACAATATATGTAGGTTGTAACCATTGGTTTAGGAACAACTACTGTAATATCGAGATGATCATGGGATCTATGTATTTCCCCATTCTGTTTGTGAGTATAGTTGGATAGCAAAGGTTAATTGTCATGGCACACTGGCTCCCCCCCCCCCCGCCACTTAAGTTAGGTTACAGCACAATCTTCCTAGCCCACTTCCATCATTCTATTTTGCCTTGAACCAGACTAAGCTAAGTAAATAGTGATGAGCATGTGATCACTTTAACATCTTAATCTTGTGTTCTTTTCATTACAGGGAAAAGTAACTCTTGCTGACAATAATCGCATCAAACTGAACTCATCCCTTGATCAGATTGTGATGCTGAACAGGAAGGCAGAAAAAGATGATGAAGGCAAATATACAATCACACTTTCAAATGAAAAAGGATTTGACACTGTCAATGTCCATGTCACCATTGTTGGTAAGTTCAGATGTTTCATTGTTTCACAAAATGATTGATTTCTTTGTTTAATGGTATATCAACTCCTTATGGGTCATTTAATGCTGAAATTGTGAGTTTGGAAGTAATAAAGATATGATATATATTATTCTGCTTTCACAATTGAATACATGGTAGATGATACTCAACTTTTGTGCATATACATGTTTGTGTGGACATAATTTACTAGAGGTAGTGATATATGTATTTTATGTTGTAGTTTTGTTAAAGTTGTTTGATTTAAGAAATTGTCGGATATTATAGAGATTAATGTTATGAAAGTTCTTTCATATTGGTTGTTTGATTGGTTTTGTTTAGCGGCATATCAACACCTCTATGGGTTATTTAATGCTGAAATAATCAGAACTCAATTTTATGGCTTAAATATATTTTGAACACAATTGTTTAGTTTCAACTACAGATAAAATATGTTGCTGGTCAATTTGATTTAAAATGTATTGTTGGTCATTTTACTATGTGTTGATGGTCCTTTTGATATAAAAATGTATTGCTGTTATTTTACTATAAAAATACATTTTTATACTTTCATAGAGTATTGTTTTTGTTTGGTGTTCACTATTTGCCCATAGCTGGGACCCCTAACAGGTGCTACCACCTCGAGTCAGGGAGTGCCTGGGAACAACAACAATTAAGAGGTGGTTACATGCTTTTCATAAACTCATTTCATTTCTGCTGGAGCTTAAATAAAAATGAAACTTGTTAAATTTATCAACGTTTCCTTTTTGTCCCTTTTCCTATCATTCTGTCGGAATTTAAAAATGTACTCAAGTGAATGAGTCCTTTAAATATTAAAGAAGACAAACATTTGTCAGATTATTTTTTTCAGCTTTGGAGTTACCTATACACACACACACACACACACACACACACACACACACACATATATATATATATATATATATATATATATATATATATATAAATATATATATATATAATTATTTATTCAAAAATATGATTCCATCGCTACATAAGAGAACTCTTATGTAGCGTTGGAATCATATTTTTAAATAAATAATTATATTTATGCTCTACTTTTTGTATCGAGCACTGTTTTTTTAAAATAATAACAAAAATACTAAAGAACTTTGGATTATTTACCTAATAAGTTCTTTCCTATTTTCTATATATTCACTCCCATATATATATATATATATATATATATATATATATATATATATATATATATATATATATATATATATGTGTGTGTGTGTGTGTACACACACACTCACATGCATATATGGGTGTATGTATGTATGTACATATGTGTGTATATATATGTATAAGTATATATATATATATATATATATATATATATATATATATATATATATATATATATATATATATATATATGTGTGTTATGCATATGTAGTTATGGCTGAGGGGTTAGGACATTTGCTTTCTGACCATGAGACATGGATTTGAATCTCACCATGTTTGATTTGTCAGGAAGGAGACTTCTTGATGTTATTGGTCTGGAGGGGGACAATCCCAGCATGCAGCGCCTTTTGAAAATGCATGAAAACCATGTCACGGGTTGACCCAAACCTTGTGAGTGAGGCGGCCATTGATAGCTGTGCTAGCACAAAGTCATGAGTCATCATGACTGAGGGTTAGAGTGTGCTGGCCTTGTTCAGATTGTTGATCATGCTAGATAACACATTCTCTCCCAGAAACTGTAACTAAGGTCTGCTCAGCATAGTTGCAGTATGAACCACAGGTTGGCTCTGTGGGTGTTGAACAAGCACAAATGTGCCTGACCAAGTGTTCAAGCAATGGCAATGCTTGAACATGAGTTTACAGCCATCATGTGTATATATATATATATATATATATATATATATATATATGTATATGTGTGTATGTGTGTGTGTATATATGTGTATATGTGTGTGTGTGTGTATATATATATATATATATATATATATATATATATATATTTCTTTCAAATGTGTGTCTTAATTGGTATTGTTCCCAGGTCTACCCTGACCCAGGGTGGTAGTACCTGTTAGGGTTCCAGCTATGGCCAAATAGTGAACCCCCAATCAAAAACTAAACACTCTGAAATTAAGAATATACATTTTAAAAATACTCGCAATACATTTTTATATAGAAAATGACCAACATCACCTGTTATTACCAACATTATATTTTATCTGTAGTTTAAGGTAAACAATTACATTGAAAATATTTAGATTTCGGCATTAAATAACCCATTCAGGTTGATATGCCACTAAATAAAATCAGCCAAAATTAAAATGTTTGATATTTATGGGAGAGGAGTGTACTGTATTGAAAATAAAGCTTATGTATGCATAATAATCAACACAGCATTATGGCTGTCAGTTACACTCAAGAGATTGTCACATTTGCTGGGTTTAATAATTAAGAAAAATAATCCATTACAATATTAATGTTATCATTATAAAATTGTGTTATTATTTTGATTCCTTTATTACATTTTATTTTCTATCAGATAAACCAGGTTCTCCTGAAGGTCCATTAGCAATATCCGAAATCACTCCAGATTCCTGCTGTTTGGAATGGAAACCACCAAAGGTCTGTCATCATGAGTTTTTCATCTGATTCTATTTGTCTAATTTTATTATACAATTAATATTAAGACTTAAGAGACGGCATGCTTAAATGTACACTACAGTTTAAAAGTTTGAAGCCACATTCTTAATTAGCAGGTGATGAACTTGACTGAAGAATGAAAACTTTCCATGCCAAAAATGAAAAAGAATGGAATCAATTATCAAACTTTGAGCAACTTTTACAATGAATGCCAAAAATTTGTGTTGCAGTAATCAAGGCTGAAGAAAGATATTTTGACGAGAGCAAAATTTAAACCTAAAATGCTTTTTTCTTTTCGTCATAATAAAATTTCTAATAAAAAATCAAGTCTCACTTTTTTCTAATCATGTATAATAATTTTATCTTATTTAAAGTACAAAACAACTACTTTTGGGTCCAATTTAAAAAATTACCATGGGTCACCTCAAACCCTTGAACTGTAGTATATATTAAATGAAAAACACATCATGGCTTGCTTATGTCACAACTCTCAGTAGTTTTACAACTTTAGGTTAAAAATTGCACTCTACATGCTTTTTTATGCAGGTTTCTCATGTGGCTTCCACTCTCATGATGACTTGGGTCTAAAATTTGGACCATATTACTTTTATTTTTTCTTCTGAACTTATGGTTACATGTAGCTATTTCAACTTGATAGGCTCCAGAGGTGGATATTGGCCCTGTCCTGGCGTCTCGTCTACAGTCACTTTCTCACAGACGCGACGTCGCCTCCCTCTGTCTGTTCTACAAATACTTTCATGGAAATTGCTCCGAGGAGCTGCATTCACTGGTTCCCAGACATCATGAGTTCAAGCGCCCTACGAGGCTGGCATCCTGCTCTCACCCCTTCACTGTCGAAACTCCTAAATGTAGCTGTCTCTTCTACTCCAATAGCTTCATGTCTCGCACCTCTCGCCTGTGGAACTCACTTCCCTATTCCAGTTTCCCTGTGAGCTATAATCTCCAGCTATTCAAGTGTAATGTCAATCGACATCTCCAGTTGCCTTGATCTATTCACTACCCTCATCCTTTCTTCTATCACTCCTATCTGATCTTGCTCTAAATTTTCTGTAACCCCTTGCATCCTAGTGGCTTCCCGCCTTGCTTGGGATGAAATGCTTAAAAAAACAAACAAACAAAAAAAACTGTAAAATGATGAGACCTATCTGCCAATCTAGTACTACACTTAAATTCATGAAGCTGAAATACCAAAGAGAAAAATGCATTAGAACAATTACCATGAAAACATTTATAGAAATGTTACAGGGAAGCTACTTTATAATAGAGGGAAAAAGACTAAAACTGAGATGCTAGGTCATGACTAATAACATTCCCTCTATGGAAATGGCTAAATTTACCATTCTTATATACGCCGTGTCTCTTTAGGACATCAGCAATCATGTCTCTCCACAACTTCCTATTCTTTGATGCTCTAAGTAATATTTGTCTTCTTACTAGAACAAAGATATTAAATAAGACATCCTTTAGACTTCTTCTATGCATCATGATCCATCAGGGCATTAGTCATCATGGCTTTTCACAATTTTCTATCCCTTATAGCTCGTAATAACTATTCCTGTCTGTTATTTCTCTCAAAACCTACTCCGCCATTCATTCACTCAAGCTTGTCAGGTTGGTTGCACTTTGCTTTCTTTTGTCTCTCTTACTGTCAATCTGCTCTGTAAGTATCAGATTTTCCAAGCCCTCTTTCCTCATTATGTATCCCAGAAATTTTATCTGTCTCTTCTTGATGTTAAACATAATTGTTCTTTTTGTTGCCATTATCTCTAGACCTTGTCATTGCTCATATGACATTCTCAGGATCCTTCTGTAGAACCACATTTCTGTTGCTTCAAATCTGTTCTTCATCTGTAAGAAGATTGTCTAGCATTCACTACCATATAGGAGGACTGATACTACGTAACAGCTGAATACTCTTTTCTTGGTTTCTAACGATATTTTTCTGTTTCTTAATACTTTGCTCAGCTTTTGGAAGGCATCTTTCACTATCCCAATGCACCTTCAAATTACTGTGTTTGTGTGTTTACTGAACTCATTTTTTTTTATCTGTATGCAGGTGGTTTGATACAAGTATAAGTTCTGAATTATTCTAATATTCATCCTGCATATGTCAAGCTTACCTAGTAGTTCAAGTAGTTTTAACATACTTTATCAATTACTTTTGCATAATCTATAAAATATAGGTATATATCCTTCTGCATTTGTATTGCTCTTTCTGATAACATTCTGAGCATAAATATTGCATTTCTTGTTCCAGTGTCTTTAATGAATCTGCACTGATTTCTGGTCTGATTCTTCTGTGGATTCTATTCATCAAGATTCGGTTGATAAGTTTTATTACATGGCTCATTGAATGTAAACTCCATTGGACAATTAGCCTAATAAGCCATGTAATTTTAACACTATCCTTAATAAAATATTAGTTTTTTTAATTTAAAAAATTTTTAGACTTGCGTTTTTTATCAGCTTTCATTTCTCTCCTACTGACTTTCATTTTAAGATGTTTGTTTGATATAAGAAAGCATTTGAAAATAAATTTGATATTTTTCTGTTTCTTAATACTTTTCTCAGCTTTTGGAAGGCGTCTTTCACTATCCCAATGCCCCTTCGAATTACTGTGTCGCACTTTCTATCTTCTGTTAATACACTTCCCAGATATCTAAATTGTTGCACCTGTTTCATTTTCGTATCTCCAATCATCCTTTTGATAACAATCATGCATTCAGTCTTTTTACAATTGATGTTTAATCCTTTCTTCTTGCTTTCTTTCACTACCTTTTCTCGGAATTTTTTGCAGTTTTTATCTGTCTGCTATTAACACTGTATCATCTGCGTATCTTATGTTGCAAAAATTATGGTCGCCAAAAATGAATCTTGGTATGACTTCTAATTCACTCAGAAGGGCTTCACTGTATAGATTGAAAAGTTCTGGTTAGGAGACGCATCCTTGTCTTACACCCATTTTATGTTTGGGTGTTTACTGAACTCATTTTTTTTATCTGTATGCAGGTGGTTTGATACAAGTATAAATTCTGAATTATTCTAATATTCATCCTGCATATGTCAAGCTTACCTAGTAGTTCAAGTAGTTTTAACATACTTTATCAATTACTTTTGCATAATCTATAAAATATAGGTATATATCCTTCTGCATTTGTATTGCTCTTTCTGATAACATTCTGAGCATAAATATTGCATTTCTTGTTCCAGTGTCTTTAATGACTCTGCACTGTTCATGTTTTTATTTCTGGTCTGATTTTTCTGTGGGCTCTATTCATCAAGATTCGGATAAGTTTTATTATAATGGCTCATCAAATGTTAACTCCATTGGACAATTAGCCTAATAAGCCATTTAATTTTAACACTATCCTTAACAGAATATTTTTTTTTTTTAATTTTAAAAATTTTTAGACTTGTGTTTTTTATCTGCTTTCATTTCTCTCCTAATGACTTTCATTTTAAGATGTTTGTTCGACATAAGAAAGCATTTGAAAACAAATTCTTTTTCTGTTTTCAGGATAATGGAGGAAGTTCTGTTACAAATTACATCGTTGAAAAGATGGACATTGCAAGTGGGAAATGGGAGCCATGCAGCCGGTTTGTGCGAGGCACATCATACGAGGTGATGGGTCTTGTAGAAGGACACAGTTACAAATTCCGTGTTTCTGCTGAAAATGAGTATGGTGCTGGAACACCCCTCGAATCTGTGTCTCCCATTGTTGCAGCTCATCAATTTAGTAAGTACAAGAAATTCTGCTTATTTTAACTGAAAAAAATTAAAGTTAACTTATTTTCATAGAGTATCTTTCATTTTACATAAATATATATATATATATATACAAACTAATGAATATATCAGTTTGATAAGACTCAGTTTAAAATTTCATGAAGACATTACGACAAGTCTACATCTGTCTATTTTTCTGAGATGAGGTATTGTAACTATTTACACTATTTAAATTGTTCGGACTGTTGTCCTCATCTTTATATTCCCAATGTTTTGGCTGTTGTATGCTCCAGCCTTCTTCAGGATCCATTTATATTTCTGAGATGAGAACTATTTACACTAATTATATTGTTTTGACTGTTGCCCTCATCTTTACTGCCATATTCACAAGTTGTGAGTTCAATACCTGGCTGAAGCAGAGGTGAACAAAACTTGGTAGGTTGAGTCACTAAAGTGAATTAACAGAAACTGATATATCCAATAAAGGCATGGTGCATGGAATTAGAACAATCTACCTCCATGGACTAAATAAAGGGTTCAGTTTTGAAATTCCCAAGTATATCACTTGAAGAAGGCCAGAGTGAGCAATGGCTGAAACATCATGATTATGACAATAAAGGTGAGGACAACAGTTCGAACAATGTGAATAGTGTAAATAAAATAGTCCATTATTTATGTGGCATTGACAAGGCATTACTTTCTTTCTTCCCTACTTTCTTTCTTCCATTCTTTCTTTTTACCTTCCTTTCTTTTTCTCTTTCTTTCTTTCTTTCTTTCTTTCTTTCTTTCTTTCTTTCATTTTCATTTTTTCCTTCTTTATTTTTCTCTCTTTCTATCTCTTTCTCTCTTTCTTTTTCTCTTTATTTTCTTTTTCTTTCTTTCTTTCTTTCTTTCATTTTCATTTTTTCTTTCTTTATTTTTCTCTCTTTCTATCTCTTTCTCTCTTTCTTTTTCTCTTTATTTTCTTTTTCTTTCTTTCTTTCTTTCTTTCTTTTTCTCTTTCTTTCTTTGTCCTTTTCTTTCTTTCTTTCTTTCTTTTTCCCTCTTTCTTTTTTCACTTTCTTTCTTTCCTTCTTTCTTTCTTCCATTCTTTCTTTTTACCTTCCTTTCTTTTTCTCTTTCTTTCTTTCTTTCTTTCTTTCTTTCTTTCTTTCATTTTCATTTTTTCTTTCTTTTTCTCTCTTTCTATCTCTTTCTCTCTTTCTTTTTCTCTTTCTTTCTCTCTTTCTTTTTCTTTCTTTCTTTCTTTCTTTTTCTCTTTCTTTCTTTGTCCTTTTCTTTCTTTCTTTCTTTCTTTCTTTCTTTCTTTTTCCCTCTTTCTTTTTCACTTTATTTCTTTCCTTCTTTCTTTCTTCCATTCTTTCTTTTTACCTTCCTTTCTTTCTTTCTTTCTTTCTTTCTTTCTTTCTTTCTTTCTTTCTTTCTTTCTTTTTCATTCTTTCTTTCTTTCTTTCTTTCTTTCTTTTCCCCTCTTTCTTATTTCACTTTCTTTCTTTCTTTCCTTCTTTCTTTCTTTCAGACCAAACAGTGTCTTTTATATGTCTTTTTCATTTTTCTTTGCAATCAAAATTAGATAGACCATTATTTATGAGATATTAGTAGAGTGTAACAAATATGCAAACTAAGGACTGAAAACAATTAAATAATATGCTTATACATTGATTTATTCAGACTAATATCCTCATCTTAGTAAGAACATTTAAATCCATTCTGAGATAAAGAATTATTATTATTATGCACTCATTTATTCAGATTAGTGCCTTCATATTGGTTGTTATAGTCACAATATTTTGGCTATTTCTGATATAAGAAATTATTATAATTATTATAGTAAACAAGAAAGAAAATAGTTGAAACTAGTTCCTAACTTACTTCTAGTCATTGCAATGTTCACTCTGAGAGGAAGAGTGTGCTTATTTTTAAGTCACTGCTGTTTTTATACTAACTAGCTGTAATCAGAAATTTCAAATAGAATAACTGAAAATTTCATGGTTTTCCTACTTGAAATTTCTGATGAATCTTAATTCTTCCGTTAGTGATTGAATAAGCTTGTGGTGAATTCTATGACAATAAAATATCCTATTGTGTTGTAAAATATTTGAGCTTAACAACTTTAACAAAATATTACAATAACAATTATAAATATGAATGCTGGTCATTATTTTAAAAAGTAAGCCGATACAAATGAAAAAATTTGAAATTGGCAACTTTTCCCATTTTACTGAAACAGCCGTTAAACATTTCTATCTTCCTTTCTTTCTTTCATTTTCTTATTGAAACCAAGTACTTGCTTTGAGGTCTTTTGTCTTCTCATTCAATCAAAACAAATTAGTCCATTATTTATGAGGTATTAACAGATGTTAAACACTTCTATCTTTCTTTCTTTCTTTCATCATCAACCTTCAACCTCCCTATGGTTGGTTAGAACTCTATTGAAAATCCTTTTCCACACTGTTTGGTCCTGTATTGTCCCCAGATCCCTAATGTCCAACCCTGTGTCCCGAGCTATGGTGTCTGTGAAAGCCAATTTTCATGAGAAGACACTTCCAGAAGAATACCATAGGAGTAAGGATGAGACGGTGTCTCTGTTTGCTTGGTTGAAGTAGCTGGCAAAATGTAATAGTTTTTGTTAGAGTTTAAGAGAGATTGGTCTCAGTAATCCATAAATTGTGTTAAGCATTGAATAGGATCTCCAACTGATGTTCTGGATTTTTCTAAGTAGATTTGTATATGTTCCATTCAGTTGTCTTTCAAGATGAGCAGATAATGTCTTTCTTTCACTGAAACCAAATAATGTCTTTTGTCTTTCCAGAGGATCAAAATAGAGTAGTCTGTTATTTATTAAGTATTGGCAGGGCGTAACGGTCGTGCATAATAACGAGGGGATGGACAAGCTCAATTATTATATGATGTGCTACATGATTACATATCTAAGTGGAGTAACATTGTAATATTTATTTATATTATCCATGTGTGTATGTGATGGTTACAATGTTTTCTGATAGGAAGCAACTTGCCTGATATTTTTTTTCTTTTCTCTCTCTTTTTCTAGCTACTCCATCATCACCTGGGGTCCCAGAAATTCTGGATGTTGATGACAAATCAGTTAGTCTTGCTTGGACTCGTCCTAAGGAAGATGGTGGCAAGAAAGTCCAAGGATATATTGTGGAATACAAGGAAGCTGGAAGTAAGAAATGGAAGCCTGCCACAGAGTTTGCAGTTAAAGACACAATGTACACAGGTAAGAAAAGAGAGAGAAAAAAATGAATAGTAAAATTATTCAAAAAGAAATATGTTATGGTCCGGTTCCTTGTACAACGGTGATAGTCCAAGGTAGAACCAATAAAGAAGAACTCGAACACGGATATGGAATAACACAGATATATTACAAACAGGAATATATACAGAGAGGTAGAAAGGATTAGTACGAACAATCAGGTTTAGTAGTAATTGTCTGAATGCGACTCTGTATCAGACTGCCACTGACTCAACTGACTGACTCACTTGCTCTGATTGACTGAGAGATTCCTGACGGACTTCACTCCAGACTTCAGACTGAAACTTGAGACTTCAGATGGAACTCTCTACTTCCTCTTGAGGTGCAGTATTTATTACGTATGGAATAGTCCATTATGTTATTATGGGTAAGGTCCCATAACAAAATATATATCACATATTTTGGATTAGCCATTACCTGATGACATAAATTTTCCTTCAGCACAAATTTTGCTGAAATATGTATTGGTTTTGCTTTCCAAAAGTCAGTCATCATCATTATAGCTGTGTATTTCTTGCATCAAAACCAGGATTTATCTTGCACAAACCAAAGTGGGTACTGCCTAACAAAGGATCTCAGTTCATCTTTCTAAGGGTGTTTCATTTAGATAGATTATACATAAGGGTCTTTCATTAAGACAAATCAAAGTCAGCAGTAAATATATCAGTGTTATTGGTAAAAATTTATTTATTTCTCTATTAGATCATGTTATTTAAGTCATGACAATTATGTGTGAAAAATAAGATTGCCCAAATGTCTGTCAAATCTAAAAGAAAAAGAAAAAAATCATTAGATGCTTAAACTTAATTCACATTTAAAATCACTCCAAGTTATTGGAACACCCTTTACATATCAGCTAGTTCTAAGGCTGATTTTTTTCCCTCTCTATCCAAAGAACATTCTCCCAAGGGCTGTCCTTTTCCTCTGCTTCTCTTAACCATCACCCTGATGGGCCTGTTTGTTAGGCCCCACAGTCTGTTCAACATGGCCATCCCAGTGCAGTCTGTGGCTATACAGTAGTGACTCAAGATTGTCAAGTCCTATCTTCTTGAGAAGCAAGTCTGACCTGACCCCGTCATCAGTGGACATGCCACACATCTAGCATATCACAGGCCATTATTCCAAAGCAGGCAGTTGAAGACCATCATTGATAGGGCCCTTATCTCACTGGCTTGAAGCATGGCACTGTGAATGCAGGTGTTGTACACAGGACCAAAGAATATAATTTTATTTGAATTATATTCCACAGAGAATACAATTTAGTTAAAATATTTTCTATAAAGAATACTATCTTACTTGAAATATATTTTACAAAGAATACTATTTTATTTCAAATATATTCTACAAAGAATGACATCTTATCTGGAATATGTTCTATAAAGAATACTATCTTATTTGAAATATATTTTACAAAGAATACCATCATATTTGAAATATATTCTATAAAGAATACCATCTTATTTGAAATATAGTTTACAAATACCATATTATTTGAAATATATTTTACAAGGAATACCATTTTATTTGAAATATATTCTACAAAGAATAGCATTTTATTTGGAATATATTCTAAGAATACCATCTTATTTAAAATATATTCTACAAAGAATACCATCTTATTTGAAATATTTTTCCACAAACGCTTTTACAATATTAAACATTTATTTATTTATTTTTTTTGCAGTGGATGGATTGGAGAAAGATGGTGAATATGAATTTAGGGTCAGGGCTAAAAACTTGGCTGGCCTTAGCGAACCAAGTGATAGCACAGGTTCAGTTGTGTGCAAACCAAAGTACGGTAAGCGGTTATATGCTGACAATCTTTTTGCCTGTCTTTCTATTTATCTGTCAATCTTTTTTTATCAATCTATCACACTGTTTATCAGACTGTCTGTTTATCTATCTTTTTACCTGTCTGTCTGTCTATCTATCTATCTACCTATCTACCTACAGTTAAACCTTCTTCTTGTTCCCAACCCTATGCTACAAATGTGGGCCGCAGCTTTGTTGAACTTAAATGGGACAAGCCAAGGCAAGATGGCGGAAGCAAAATTACTGGTAAGAACAAAATATTTCATCAGTGCTTCCTTTTCTTTCTTTTTTTCTTTCTTTTTTTCTTTTTTTTTTCAGAGTTTTTTCAAGTCTTGCTAAATCATAGACAATCTTAAACCATGCATAATACAAAGTTGATGGAATTAAAAGATCTTAAATTAACAAACACTTTTTTTTAAGCTTTTCACCCCAAGCAAGGAGGGAGTGCCACTAGCATGCAAGGGGTTACAAAGAGTGGGAGCAAGAGTAACGAGGTGTGAAAGAGGAAAGGATGATGAGAAGGATGTGGAATAGATCAAGGCATCGGCATTGCATTTCAATAGTTGGAGATTATAGTTATCAGGGTAGCAAGTAAGAGGAAGGGAATACCACAAATGGGAAGTGTGAGACATAAAGTTATTGGAGTAGAAGAGACGGCTACCTTTCAACAGTGAAAGGGTGGAACTGAGACGCCGACCTAGTGGAACATTTAAATTCATGCAGTTTGGGAACTAGTGAAAGTAGCTTGTCAGAGCAGTTACCATGAAAGTATTTGTAGAAAAGACAGAGGGAGGCGATGACACATCTGTGAGAGAGTAACTGTAAACAAGAAGCCAGATCAGGGCCAACCACATTGCGTATCGGTCTCTGGATTTTGTGGAGGACCTTAAGTTGAACAGTGGGGGCTCCAGGTTATATATGACAGTAGTATTCCACGCAAGGGTGGATGGTTGATTTATAGATTTGAAAGATGAAAAAAGTTATTACAGTTTATTCTTTAATAATGAAACATGAGGACAATAATCTATGTTTTAGGTGGCCCGACTGGCTTCACTTACTAGTTAAACATTCCCCTGATTTAATAACTGGAAGCATTCATGAGAGAGCATGTTCAGTGTTATCATAACAACGGAATATCTAATTCAGTGGTTTTCAAATGGTGCAGCATACCTCACAGGTGTGTCAGAAGAGGATAGCATATAAGGCAGAACAATTGAAAGACAATCAAATATCTAAGTTTCAAAAAATTCATATGCCAAAAATAAATATGATTTCAAAATTTAAAATATTATGGATTACTTGTAATTGCATGCATGAGTACCAGGATATATAGTTTATACAATTATTGACCTATTTTATAATTGTGATATTTTTGTATTATATCAAGTATTAAAAACATAGTAACTAAGGTCTGCAAATTGGAAGAGAGAGTTATCAATGATAATGTTTTCGCTGTAGTGAATTGTTTTCTTTGATCAGAGCAGCATTTTTATATCAGAATTGTGGTCAGTTTCATTACAGAGGGCAGCCAACACTTTTTGATGTAGTGTTTTGTAAAATGTCCCTTTTGTGATCATAGAAACTTTTATTTAGATTCCTTGATGTTTCTCCCATGTATTTTTTGTGACAATTATTACAGGTGATCAAGTAAATTCCTCCTTCAAGTTTTAGCCAATTGTTTGGTTTAGTACTGACTCTTTTATTGTTTTAGATGTAGTAGTAACAAATTTTATGTTGGATTCTTTTCAATTGTAGTTGTGCAAGGGTGGTGTTTACTACTCCTTGATGAGGGGCCCAAGTCTGATTGGGGGGGCCTAAGCCTGATTGAGTGGGCCCAAGCCTGATTGAGGAGGCCCAAGGCTGATTGAGGAGGCCCAAGCCTGAATGGGGGACACTGGGAGTGCTTTGTGATCTTCATTATCTTATCAACATTTGTTTTGTTTACTTATATTTATATACATTACAAATTAAATGAAGCACAACTGTTATTAAAGGATGAAAAATTTTTGCAGATTTTGACATCATTCTGAATTTTTTTTCTGTCCAAATCTGTAAACTTGTGATGTACTTGTTAAGTTTTAAAAACAAAACACTATATAAAATTCACTATTTTTTATCCATAATATTGAATGTATTAAAATTATTTAACTTTTTAATAAGAAAAATCTAAGATTGATATTAAAAATTTCTGCAAAACATTGTTGATTTATTTAAGATGGAATGATCTATTATGACATGTCTCTAATTTGCATTTAGATACGTTGTATTCATTTTCAATTTTTCTAGTTGAATTGTTCCTCTATATTGCATATGATCCATTATTGTACATAATTAGGTTACAATCAAATTTATATTTTATATAAATACTACCTTATAAAAACTGAGATGTAGTAGAGTGGGGGGACACTCATATCATAGATTGAGGTGGCATGAGACCCTTACACGGGCACTGCTTCTGTGGATGGTAAGGTCCTTGCAGTTGGCACTTCCATGCATACCGATGTCCTTGTAGTGGATACATTTATTGATGGTGAGGCCCTCATAGTTGGTGCTTATATGGATGGTGAGGTTGTTGTGGTTGCTACTTCTCTACATACGATCACAAAGTTAAGCAACGTTATGCCTGGTCAGTAAATAAATGGGTGACTGCTTGGGAATAGCAGGTTCTGTAAGCTTGGATCTGTGGTTGGGATAATGGATAATGGCTCAGAATTGGAAATTGTTTAATATTTTTGTTGTAAATTCTTAAGACCAAGAAAAAATGTATTAATTCACTTTCACAATATGTTTAGGTTTTATAATGTTATGATGTTAATTTGGGGTTAATAAAGACAAACGGCAAATAACATGTAACAAATAAATGGGGTTTATTCGGTTGGTAAGTTGGTACAGATATCGCCTGAGTAGTCTATAACTAACTCAGCTCAGAACTTCTTCTACACTGTCTTTTTACATGCCACTCATTAACGTCCTTGTTTGTAGACGAGTTCATCTTCAAGAAGGGTGGTAGGTTCCTATACAACATATAAGTTGACACATCTATGGATGGTGAGGCCTTTGCAGTTTGTAATTCTATAAATGGTAATTTTCTTGGAGTTAGCACTTGTGTACATGCTGAGGTTCCCATAGTTTTTGCTTTCATGGATGGTGTGGCTGCTGTAGTTGGTGATTCTATGGATGGTGAAATTCTTACTGTTGAAACTGCTATACATTATGAGGTCCTCATAGTTGACAATTCTGTGGATAGTGAGGTTCATGCACTTTGTGCTTCTATGGATGGTGAGGTCCTTGCAGTTGGCACTTCTGTATATGCTGACGTACCTTCAGGTGATACTTTTATGGTTGGTGAGGTTTTATTCTATATTCAGTGAAGAATAACCTTGAAAGTTTTAAAAAATCAAACATTATTCCCAAATTACTGAACCATTTAAGCATTGGTATTATATGTATTTATTATAAAATAACATTCTCTTTTAGAGATGAGAAATTGAAATGCCATTGACACGATTAATACTGCTGTTTCAGGTTACCTTATTGAAAGGAAAGATCCACATTCTAACCAATGGATTAAGGTTAATGACTATCCTGTCATTGACACAAATTACACTGTCTCAAATTTGCCAGAAAATTCTGAACAGGAATTCCGTGTCAGCGCCATCAATGCTGCTGGACCAGGTGATCCAAGTCCTTCCAGCGGACCCATCAAGGTGAAGGAAAAGGTCGGTAAGTAATCAGTATTAGATATTCAGGTATTTGGTTCATATTTAAAACAATTTTGAGTATTTTTAAAATATAAGTCTTCAGAGGCACTCAAGGCAGAGAGTTGCTATCGAAATTGAAATGCTGAATGAAGTGTATAATATGAAGGATAAAGAAGGTGGTAGGAAATTAATATTATGATGATAAAGAGGAAAGACTCAAAGAAGCCAATATTGATGTGTTCAGGAAAGCAGACATGCAGGAGCCTGTTCCCCAAAGTGCCAATTCTTGGGAAAAAAAGGTTTATGCAAAACTTTCTTCTTACATTTGTTGTATAGTAATTGGCCATGGTTAAGTGTAATTGACAAAATTCTCAACAAGCAGAATTGGCAAATTTGTCAATAAACAATAAGAAAAAGAAGAAAAAGTACAAATCTAAATAATACTAAGCAAACAATATATATTGTGTGTAATAGCAAAATTGTTCAAATCATGTAACAGCAAAATTGTCCATTTGTTAGATTAATCTTTGGACTCTTGTATCTTAGAAATGATTAAAGATATCTTACTGGAATTCTCCAAGGTTTTTATAACACTACTGGACTCTACTTTGAGCAATAAGAATGTATAATTACTCTCGAAGCTTAACAGAAGAATTGTGATGAAATCAATCATAAATGAAAATGACATGTTCATTATTAAATAATCATAGCTAAAGATTGCAAGCTCATGAAGGATTGAAATAAAATATATATATATATATATATATATATATATATATATATATATTCCAGGATCATTTTCTAACTTATTCAAGATGATCTTCACCCTCTCTAACCTTCTAACTTTCTGTCCTGGAGTAACAAGGTGCGCCACAGGTTTTACATACATTTTCATTTTCAAGTTTTTTTCACTGCTTTTTGGACTGTCATAGCTGAAACTCCTCTCTCATGTGCCAAACGTCTTATGGACTGAGTTGGATCTTTTCTAATTGATCTACTTAGCTCTAAGTTAAAATGATGATCCCTCTTGCGGTTTTGACCTCCTGACCCAGTTTTCCTCTTTACTGCTCTCTCTTTTTTGAACTTATTCACTGTTCTCTTGATGGTTCTTGAATGGACTTTGAATATGGAAGACACAGTCTGAATGTTGGTACCATTACTGAAGGCCTGAATGACATTTTTTCTCTCACCATTGTTCAGTTGGGAAGACAGTGGGTCTGACACAAGAAGTAAATAATATTCTATCTTGGTCACCAATATAACAGGAGAGAGCTATAAAAGAAAGATTTATTCTCCCCTTTACATTTTCCCCCATTATAGGCATTATTATATCCATGATATAATAACACCATAATTCATGGATGAATAGCTGAAAGGAAAAGGAATGACAAACATGCTTTGTTCTCAGAAAGACCTTTATACCACTGAGACATACACAAAACTATATATATATATATATATATATATATATATTCGGAGGACGAATATTTTATGGGAAAATTTCTTGGACATTCAGGCCGGTAAATGTTGTTTGATACTGTTTATTATAAACAGAGCATTTACTTAAATATTTGTATCTATAAAAAGAATGTATAAATATAAAAATGTCTTAAAATAATTGTCGGACTTTGTCCATTTCATAATGTGTGACGTCATTTGTTTACATTTGATATGCCATGAGCAGATATGAATGTACGTGAGAGATTCATAGAAGATTGAAGTTCAAATATGGTAAATTCGACATTGCTAACTGAACGCCCTCTGTGGCCAAATCGGTTAAAGGCACGTCAATCTAAATGACAGTTCCATCTAGGATACAGGTTCGAATCCTGTTGGAGGACAAATATTTTCTGTGAAAATTTCTCGGACATTCAGGCCGGTAAATTTTTAATACTGTTTATTATAAACAGAGCATTTACTTAAATATTTGTATCTATAATAAGAATGTATAAACATAAAAATGTCTTAAAATATATATATATATATAAAATTTATACCACTGAAATATACACAAAACTATATATACATATATACACATATCCCTTGCAGAGAAATTATAACATATATGCAACAACAAACAGTGTGTAAAAAAGGGAACCATAATTGTAATATTTCCTGGTGAGGTCATGTGGGTTTTTTTTTCTGTGAGACCTACTGCAGTAGACTAGTATTGTCTTCTCTGGGCTCTACATCACAACTGCCAATTATCAGTCTATTCCCTGACATCCCTCACTGGTCATCATGTGACCCTTGTGACTATTTCAGTGAAAGAAAGACAATTCTCTTTTGTATCCCTACAACAACAACTGTTGGAATTGCTAGGTTGCTTTGACATATTTGGAAAACATATTAGAATAATCAGAACTTATTCAGTGTATGGATAGAAAATGAATTCAGCTGTAGGGATACAAAAGGTGATTATCTCCTCTTGTTTGAAATGAAGTCACATGGGTCATGTGATGGCCACTTAGAGATGTCACTTCATAGATTGACGACAATGTTCAGTCTTTCCCCCAGTTTTATGGAGTCAAAGAAGCTATTCCTTTCATCAATTAACAACAGATTGTAAGTCACTTTTGAAATCAGCTGCCAATTTGAACTTTTGAACCAATCAGGGATAAATAAAAATGTTCCCACACCTTATGACGATTCAATTTATTAATGAGAAAATATTATTCACTTTATAGTCTTATCATCATGACATGTCTTTTTACAATGACCTTTACTTTCTTTTTGCAGTTGGTTGTGTTCCAGAATTTACTCGGAAGCTGATGAACTGTACTTCAGCAGTTGGAGGAAAAGCTACTTTCACTGTTGAAGTGCATGGAAAGCCAGATCCAGAACTTCGCTGGTATGTTTTCAAAATATTTAATTATTCAATTTTGAATCCAACTTTTCCACTTGTAAATACCAGATTAACCTTTATCCTCCTCATGTCAGTTTCAAATGATGCCTTCTGGTTTTCATTACATTCTGACCTTTTTTGCTTAAATTCCATATTTTCTGGATTTTACATGAAAACTTGGAGATTTTCCAACATATTATAGTGAAATTTTTGCTTTTTAAAATTCTAGTTAAGTAAAGTTTAGATATATGGAAAAAAAAGGTGTCAGTTAAAACTGACACCAGGAAGAAATGTATTAAAATGTTACTGATTTTCCATTTATTGTGAGTATTTTGCTTAAATTCCATGTTTTCTTGATTTTGGATGAAAACTTAGAAATTTGCCAACATATTTAAGTAAAATTTTCATTTTCCAAAATTAATTTATTATTATAGCTTAGATCAGAGTTTACGAACATTTTTTGCATCATCACCAACTTTCATATGGAAAAATTTTCCACTGTAACATACAAAAATTGTTTGTTAAAAGTTTGTTACTGGTTCATAAATTGACATTATGGGGCACCTTGAAGTGATGTAATAGTTAGCATGCTTGTTTTGCTATAACATTTATAACTGAGGAGTGAGTTCATTCCTCACTGGGTGTCCCATACTTTTGGCCTTGTACCCCATCTAAACAATGCTTACAAAATCACCATAAATTAACTTTATCATGTAGTAAAAAATACCAAAGTGAGGTAACAAATAAAACTGACTTATGTGGCTGCTGTTTCTGTTGCCACTACTGTATTACAAAACAAATAAAAGGGTTTTTTTTTATTGTTCTTGGTCTTATCTGATTTATATATGAAAAAAATGTTATTTGTCTGAAAAACTATTTGAATATTAATGACTCTTCTCAAAACTATATAAAATACCAAAATATTTGTTTGTGAAGATATTTATATCTTATCGAGGAATGTGACCCATTTATTCATATTTAGCCTTTTTGGTGGGCAGCATATATTGAAATAGCTTTTTAATACTCAAAATCCCACCAAAATTTCCAATCACCTACCATTTTTTGTTCAGTTGCTCATCACCCACCCAGCAGCTGAAACTGCCTAACAGTGGATGATATCACTCAGTTTAAGAAAGCCCAGTTTAGATATAAGGTCAAAAATAAAGCATCAATTAAAACTGAAATCAGAAGAATATGAACTACATTGACACTTTTTCTTTGATTTATTTTAACCATTCGGCTTCAAGTGCATATCTTCTTGATTTTCAAATAAAACTCAAAAATTTTTCGACATATTTCAGTGAAATTCTCACTTTTCAAAATTATAGTTCATAATTTAGATGTATCTAAAAAAAGAAGGTGTCATTTTAATCTGATGTTAGCAGATTATATGATAGCTTTTTTTGTTTTCCTTATGTTGTGAGCATTTTGCTTGAAGTTAGTATCTTTGTGATTTTCAATAAAAACTTAGAAAGAAGGTGCTTAAACCTTGGTTGGTGATATTCCTCATATATATATCCTCCAGCAGCCAGGCCACTCATGAGGATGTATTGGCCTCAAAAACTCACAGTGAGTTAAATTCTTTAAAAAAACATTCTTTAAAAAAAGATAAACTGCATGAGTTTGAAATCTACTAAAGGCAGTAATAGCCCGACAATATCTCTCTATTAGGTTGGTGCAAAAATAATGACGTAATAATGTCGTTTTTATGTTAAAAATACGTCACAAAACGACATTATTACGTCATTATTTTTGCACCAACCTAATATATCGTATAGGATTGAGTATATATGCCTTCCTAAAGCTAAGCTAACAATTAGAAAACTTTAACTAGAAACAAAGAAAGGACTACTGGACTGTTAAAAAAAAAGCAAATGTTAATAAGATAATGTAAAGTTGCAAAGCAATGCCTGGGTGGGGGAGAGGGGTTTGCGGTAGTTCACGCCAATCCTGGTGAACATTAAAGAGTTAATGTGGTATTATCTTTTTATATAAATGTTTATTTAATTTAAAATTAATAAATTTTTAAAGCTGTTTTGATCTGGGAAAGAAATATATATATAAAGAATTGATCATATTGTGAGTGTGCTGTATGCTGGTCAAGTGTTTAGGTGGAAAATATACATCTCCTGGTATATTTATCCCACAAAAAATGGACTCAGAAAGTGAATCCAGGTAATAAAATGAAAAGTAACAAAAATGTATATATATATATATATAAAGAAACGATAACTATATATTAACAAAACAAAGTTATACATAGACAATAGAATATTGTTGCATGTGACAAAACAATGAAAAAAACTACTAAAGGTCTTTGTGTAGAAGTAAGTGTACCAAGTGTGTGTGATAGACACATGTGTATATATGCATGTGTGTGAGAAAGTTCAAAAGTCAACAGTAGACCAAGGGAAGTGAATGCACCTCAGCAACAGCATTCTTATCTACATGTGACCTATATCTTACCTTCCCTGGATGAAATAGGAAAAAGAGAGAGAGAGGATATAATGTCACTGCTTATTTATAGGCTTAGGGAGTACCCCTAGCACCATTTTTTTTTGGAAAGTAAGTGGGGTAACTCCACATTTATTATATTTAATTGGACAAAAAAGCCCCACAAATGTGGTGTTTTTTTTTATTTTTGGATGAAGAATTATATTTTTTAATGTTTGTTTTACTTTAGGTACAAAAATGGTGTGGAAGTTGGTACCAACCAGAGAGCTGCAGTGAAACGAGATAATGATGTCTACACTCTGACACTCTCAGATGTTGAAGCTTCAGATGCTGGTGACATTACCTGTGATGTCATCAATAACATGGGAAAATCCAGCTGCTCATGTACCTTCACGGTCAAAGGTAAAAATTGCTAATACTTAACAAACACATTTTCTTTTTTTTTTAATCATTTCACCCTAGTCAAGCCACTAAGACACAAGGGGTTACTGATTGTAAAAGAATAAGAAAAAGAGAAATATTATTAATGAGTGAGAACTATAGAAGAGTAATCAAGAAGACTAGATAACAATTGGTATTGCATATAAATTTTTAAAGATCAAAGTTGGTTGGAAAGCATGGATCCAGAAAAGAATTCAACAAGGGAAAAGTGCAAGAAAAGAAACTGTTAGCATAGAACTTAGCATTACATCTAGCCAATTCAACTCTAAATTGACGTGACTTTGTTGCCAATCTAGTACTGCGCTTAAATTCATAAAGTCTAGGTACCATAAAGAAAAATTCATCAGAACAATTACCATGAAAGTATTTATAGAAAAGGCACAAAGAAGCAACCTTACAGTGGTGAGAAAGTAACTGAAGCCAAGATGCTAGGTCAGGACCAATAATATTGCAGATTCTTTGAATTTTATCAAGAATCTCTAAATATATACCAGGAGCACTGGACCAATTGTAGCAGCAATATCCAAAGAAAAACGATAGATTTATAAATAGGTAAGATAGATTCTGATGATAAAAATTGCATGACACAGTGAAACAACTTTCTTAGCAGCAGAGCTAGCAATGGATTCAATATAATCTTTTTATTTCATACCAGCTGGGCCAATTGATCATGTTGCAACAAGAAAATAACTGATCTTAATTTGTTAAAAATATGAGTGTACCATCAATTTTCCAGGAATTACTGATCCAACACCTCTTAATCTTGACAAAATTATCAGCGAGCATTTGAATTTCATGCAATTTGCCAGAGTAATTCATTGGGTAACCACATGTTGCATTGCATATGGTGCACAATCAATTGTTTACATAATCAATGGTGCAGAAGAACAAGTATAGATGAGAATCCTTAGTGATTTCAAACTGCTAATAGCTTCATCCTTCTGAAGAGAATGGATGAAATGTGGCTTACTAGCCAGCTTCTGAATAATGGTTGGAAGAGGATTTGGGACCTACTTGTTGAATAATGAAATTTACCAGGATTGAACTCAGGAAGTCAAGGCTTAGGGACATATCACGTTGAAATGCTAATTATCATATGATCATAAAGTTAAGCAAAATTATGCCTGGTCAGTAAATAAATAGGTGACTGCTTGGGAATAGCAGGTACTGTAAGCTTGAATCTGCAGTTGGGATAATGGATAATGGCTCAGAATTGGAAATTGTTTAATATTTTTGTTGTAAATTCTCAAGACCAAGAAAAAATGTATTAATTCACTTTCACAATATATTTAGGTTTTATTACATTTCAAATCAACACTTTTTAAAGCAATGAAAATTCCTGAGGAGTGAAGGTAGTTAAAATAATAGTGGTGTCAAGGGAAAAACTGTCCTTTTGACACTGGTTTTTTTGGTGGGATCAAAGTTTCAAGTTTACCTAATTTTCTATTTAATAACAGATCCACACTTACACAGATTCCAAAATAAGGTATGCATTAACAATACTCAGGTTCCAGTTCCACACAAATAATGAAATACAGTAAAAGCTGTAGGTGGGACAACTGAATATGTCAGGTACTGCTCCATCATGCTTCATTCATATTCAATGGGGGACTGATGAGATGAGATGACTGTACCAACTAAGAAAGTTGTTGAACATCATACAAATTATGTTGAGTTAGCCCGAGAAAGCACAAGGGGACACTCACTTGGAGGTTAGCGCCAGCCATGTTGATGCAAATCAAAGAAAGGATCTCTATGTTGATTAAAAAAGAGCAGTTTTGTTTTGGAGGCATTATAATTAACAAATCAGGTAGCAACCGATTGTAGGTTATTTTTGAGATCAGCTGCCAATTTGCCCTTATCCAACTGATCAGACTTACCATGAAGACAGGACTAAGTAGTTGTGCCATCAGCATAGGTGCTGAGTTGAGAACTGATGGCACTCCGAAGATTGTTTCTGAAAATTACAAACAATGTAGGTCTAAGCATAAAGCTCTGGGAGACACTGGCATTAAGGTAAAATGATCTAGAAGAGTGGCCATTCAAGATAACTATCATTTTGTGATTTTCTGCTCATAAACTTTTATAAAATTTATGTTTTAAAATATAGAAAATATATTATATATGACATTCCTTTGTACTGAACCTATGGTTATTTAATGTTTACTTTTTAATAAATTTGCTAAAGAACATAATTAATGATTCCTTTTTTTAAATTTGTTTTTTACAGCTCCTCCCAAATTTGACAAAACCATTAATGATCAAATTTGTCAGGTTGGGGAACAATTTAAACTGAAGGTTCCATTCAGTGGATCAGGTCCATTCAACTTTAAGCTTAAAAAGGATGGCAAAGAATTGCCAGAGAGTGACCGTGTAAGAATATCAGTCTTTGATGATTATGTCATCATTCTTTTGAAAGGTAAGCTTGCAATTGAATTCTTGCTATAAACACAATTTTAATGGTGAGCAGTTAATTTTATGTTTTTAAATACAAACTAAATAAGGTCTCCATCTTTATAAAATGACATTTCTCTCAGATAGAATAATGAAATTGGTATAAAGATGAAATCTTATTTCTCTGCAAAATTATAAGTTTTGATTGACAAGGTCTTCAATCCTATGCAACAAGTTTTTGACCAGATAGAATAATGAAACTGGTATCAAAATGAAAGAAATTATTTCTCTTCAAAATTATGCAGGTTGATTTATAAGTAAGGTCTACAATCTTATAAAACAAGTTTTAGACCAGATAAAATATGAACTTGGCATCAAAATGAAGGAAAATTATTTCTTTTCTAAATTATGAAGGTTGATTGATAAATAAAGTCTACAATCCTATAAAACAAGTTTTAGACCAGATAGAATAATAAACCTGTCATTAAAATGAAGGGAATTTATTTCTCTTCAAAATTATGAGAATTGATTGATAAATAAGGTCTACAACCCTATAAGACAATTCCTAAACCAGATAGAATGTTACCCTCTGACAAAGCTATTGAGCTGATCTGTATAATTTGTCTAAAATCATTGCTGCCTTTAATTTTCAAAATATATAAAAAAAATTTAACATTCATTTTTTGTTAAAACATAAGCTTTGAAAACTTCTAAATAATTTACCAGCTTAGTTCTTTTTTGCTGTTTTAAATATAAAATGTATTTCATCTTGAAAAATGTTCCAATTCTTTAATTGTTTTTGCTCTTTCATTTTAGATGCTAACAAAGATGATAGTGCCAAATATACACTGGAACTTGGAAATGAGAGTGGAAATGTCTCCTCAGCTTTCAACCTTAAAATTGTCAGTAAGTATAGTTTTTAAATAAATGCTGAGTATTCATATTTATTTGGTGCTGGATGATGCATTAGGTGTAAGGCAAATGGCTTAAGTCAGTTGCCTGGCTAAAGTCATAGAGTGCATTCAAGAACAAAGCCATATGATCTGAACATGTTAGACATTTTCCCAGCTGTGTGTGTGCATGCAGTAGTATATAGAAGCTCAAAATAACTAATTTTTATTTATTTATTTATTTATTTTTTTTTAAGCTTTTCACCCCAGCCACTAGGATGCAAGGGGTTACAGAAAATTTGGAACAAGATCAGATAGGAGTAATAGAAGAAAGGATGAGGAGGAGGGTAGTGGATAGATCAAGGCAACTGGAGATGTCAATTGACATTACACTTGAATAGCTGGAGATTATAGCTCTCAGGGAAACTGGAATAGGGAAGAGAGTTCCACAGGCGAAAGGTGCGAGACATGAAGCTATTGGAGTAGAAGAGACGGCTACATTTAGGAGTTTCAACAGTGAAGGGGTGAGAGCGGGACAAGCAATATGGTTTCCGCTTTGCCCGATCTACAGCTGATGTGCTTACGGCCATCACTGAAGATGTTTAAAACAGCTTTTATTCATCATCAAAAGAGAGTGCAAAATAGTGATATTTTGTGGTGGAAAAAGTTGATTTTTTCATTTATAGGAGTTCATCATTTGAGTAGCTGCTTCATAGAGAGAGATTTCTCCTTTTATTCCCACAAGTAACAAAAAAATCTAAGTATCAAATTGCTAGGACTGGTATGTATCTTCTGCAGCAATGGTTGTGTGTCAGTCAGTTATGTGCCATGCATCATACATGCTTAGGCAATTATGTATCTTTTGATACATGACGGATAAGGCAGATTTTTTTCCTGCAGTAGGTTGCCATTTCTTTCTGCAGTAGGCCAGTTGCCATCCAAGGCTATAGAACCTGGTCTGTTCTACTATTTACCCATAGCTGGGGGGAGAAGAATGTGGATTCATATCTTTCCCAAGTGTATTAGCATGTAAGTGAATGTAATGGATCTGACTGGAATTTGATTTCTAAATCTGAGCCAATATCTGTTACTTCATGTGCCTCCTCTCTTTATATAATCAGCTTAATATATAAATGAAATATTCTACGTAAACTCCTACTGTCTTGAACCACACAATTACCATTTTAGGATCATTAATAGTGTAGAGGTGGGCTTGCCCCTGGGTCCTACTTCATCTAATTTCCATAGCTGGGGGGAGAAGAAGAGGATTCATACCCTTCCCAAGGGTGTTAGCATGCAAATGAATGTAATGGATTTGACTGGATTTGAACTCAACTCTGATTCCTCAATCCGAGCCACTATCCATTACTTCACCATGCCTGTTGTGAGTTGTTTTTCCTTTGGGTAGGTGTCTCCAAGGGGGACTTGTTCCTATGTGAAATGAGAAATCTCTGCATCATGCTTCCGGGATGGCTTTATATTTTCTGTAAGAAGGGTTGTGAGTAGTTCTTCAAGCTTGCTTTGAAGGCAGCAGACCCTGAAAGGGAAAAGTGGAAAAAGAGGCTGAATATGGCTCCGTCACCATTTTTATGAATTCTGGAGCTTCCGGTTGTTCCCTGTCGATTATTTCCACTGCTTTTTATCTAAATAAAAATAAGAACTAGATGATATCCCTTGACATGGGCAATGGAATGAGAACAGTCTAACCCCATAGATTAAATACAGTGTTCCATTCAGAATTCCCTGTAAGTTACCCAGATCAATATACCCCTGATGAAGGCTGGATGGTATAATGGTTGAAAAGTTTGAATAGCAACAACAGAAGAGGGCAATTATCCAAATATAAATATTGTAAATAATAATTCCTCATCCCAAAAAAATTCAGACAGATTGGCCTTTATTAATAAGTTATTGAGTTGTGTTATGTTCAAGTATTGTTAGTCTATAGAATCTATAAGTGCCAAATATACCAGATATTGTATATCAAGTTTGGAGATATTTCTTTAGCTATTTTGTGGGGAAAATGATTGGTGTCCTTTGATGTCATGCCCAATGCAATCAGTACTAATGAAGAATCTATGTTTTGTTTCACTTTCCTTCAGGTGCTCCCAGTCCACCCCAAGGACCTCTCAATGTATCAGACATTACCAAAAGCACCTGCAGCTTATCCTGGAAAGCACCCAAAGAAGATGGTGGAGCTAAAATTACACATTACATTATTGAGCGTCAAGAAACTACTAAACCATATTGGTTGACTGTTTCCACATGCTGTAAGGTGAGTGAAAAAAAAATGTCATTTGGTAACTTCTGGATTTTTTTCCAATGAGGTTATTTCTTTATTTACCCTCAACTTTTCCAGTTAATGGTTGTAGAATGTAAAAACTACCTGAGGGCAATGATAAAAAGTAACAAAACTAAGATGAAAGGAAAAACTAATTAAAAAAAATGAGTAATATGCTTTTTTGAGATTTTAATCTTAAAAATTTTGAGTACATTAATGTCATTTCTACATACTCATCACTTTTTAAATAAGCGGTTGTATCAGAAACTGCCCCAAATAGGATCTCCTGGCAGACTTTACAACTGGTACCAATTACTTTTTTTTTATATACTAAATTTCACACAATACAAGGCCCAAGAGCCACTCAAGTTAGCAGTTTACTATTAAAATGGTAATGGTGAATGTAGTGTATGATATGAAAGAAAAAGTTTAGAGGAAGTGAATAGAATGTGAATAACATGAATGATCTAATGAGAATAATAATTTTAATAATCAAATGAGAATAAGAATTGAAATGATCTAATGATAATAATGAGCGTGATTCAATGATAACAACAGGAATGATATATTGATAATAATTGGAATGATCAAATGAAACTAATAATGGAATTGCTATAATGATAAAAAATTGGAATTATGAAATTATAATAATGGGAATGATCAAATGATAATAATTGAAATGATGATAATAATAATAATAATGATAGGAATGATCAAATGGTAATAATGAAAATGATCAACTGATTATAATAATGGGAATGATCAACTAATTATAATGATAGTAATGTTCAACTGATTATCATAATGAAAATGATCAACTGATTATAATAATGGGAATGATCAACTGATTATCATAATTAAAATGATCAACTGATTACCATAATGGGAATGATCAACTGATTACCATAATGGGAATGATCAACTGATTACCATAATGGGAATGATCAACTGATTATCATAATAGAAATGATCAACTGATTATAATAATGGAAATGATCAACTGATTATAATGATAGGAATGATAATAATTGAAATAATAATAATAATAATGGGAATAATCAATGAAAATTATCAAATTATATTTATAGAAATGATTATAATGGGAATGATCAAAGGATGATAATAATAATAATGATAATAATGATGATGGGAATGATCCAATGATATTAGTAATGGGAATGATCAAAGAAAAACTCTTTCTTTTCCAGGATACCAACTTTGATGTGCAAGGACTCTATGAGAATAATGTCTACAACTTCCGTGTCTCTGCTGTTAATGAATTTGGTGCTAGTGAATTCCTTACAACCACTAGTCCAATCATTGCCAAGATGCCATTTGGTATGTATATATACTTATGCAAAGGGAATCCTGAATTTGAATGTTTAGATTGTAAAAATCAAAGTTTGAAAAATATTTCTTTTTATTTATGTCCAATTTGGTCATTTCATTTATCTTTTTTTAATACCAGGGCACAAATAAAATAAGTCTGGGTCTTGTGGTACAAATTACATTTTTATATACTAAATTTCACACAATACAAGGCCCAAGAGCCACTCAAGTTAGCAGTTTACTGTTAAAATGGTAATGATGAATGTAGTGTATGATATGAAAGAAAAAGTTTAGAGGAAGTAAATGATAACCATAATGAAAATGATGAACTGATTATCATAATGGAAATGATGAACTGATTATAATGATAGGAATGATCAACTACTTATAATGATAGGAATGATCAATTGATTATAATGATAGGAATGATCAACTAATTATAATAATGGAAATGATCAACTAATTATAATGATAGGAATGATAATAATTGAAATAATAATAATAATGGGAATAATCAAATGGTAATAATGAAAATTATCAAATTATATTTGGCCCAAGAGCCACTCAATGATAAAGTCATAGGCTAGTTTTACATAAAACTAGCCTATGACTTTGGCATATGAGAGCTTTAAGGAAACATTTTAAGATCCTCACAGTTTGAATCTGTTAAAAATGATTTTGTAAATTATTGATAAAATAAAATATGAATCTATTTTTCACAAGAAAGTAGGTAATTCTTTTATTAATTGGAAAAATTGTTATTCCCAGGTTTAAATTATTTAAACATTTTCTTGACCCCACCCCAAGATATAATCTTACTCTCTATGACATGTAGTTCTTTTGTCTGTAATAAATGTAACATTTTGCCATGTAATGTTATATCCCTTGTACAGGTTACATATGTTATGACAGAGGCAGACTGTTCGAATATGTTTATGAAATAAGAGAATGAAAATACTGAGAAGGTGAAAGAGCAGAGTAAAAGAATAGTTACTGGAATATATATTTAAAATGCTGTCATATTTGATGGACTGAGTAAATGAATTATTAACAAATTAACATCTTTCTCGTGTTGTTTTTCAGATGCTCCTGCTTCACCTGGTATTCCCGAGGTAACTGAAGTGGGAGGTGATTTTGTCAGTCTCAGCTGGGATCGGCCAGCCAGTGATGGAGGTGGAAAGATTCTGGGCTACTGGATTGAAAAGAGAGAGCATGGTTCGGAGAACTGGAGCAGAGTTAATTTGCAACCTTGCCTGCCAACCATGTTCAATATTCCCAACTTAATAGAGGACAGACAGTACGAATTCAGGATATTTGCTGAGAATGAAGCAGGCATGAGCCAACCTTCTACAGCCTCCAAAGCAGTCAAAGTTAAAGACCCTAAAGGTAAATTGTATTAATTTTAGTCTGAACCTCTTTTAAAAGAATCTTTTCAAAAAATTTTTTGATTTTTTTTTTTAAAGATTTTAAATAATTTAAAAAATCACATGAGTTACCTCCCTTTCATAGAGGCAAAAATATTTTGAATTTATGGTGTTAACGCATAACATATCCATAGATTTGCAACCCTTGGAAATGGTCTCAGATGAGATTGAATGAAAATGAGAGAATAAGAAATATTTTAAAAAATTTTGGAATTATTCTTAATCAATTTTCTACAACTGATTAAAAATATGATGCCTAGACACAGAATGTGTTGAAACAAAATGGCTATTTTTGTAGTGATCTTATAACATACTTATGTTATAATTTTTTATAAAAAATAATTATATATATATATATATATATATATATATATGTATGTATGTATGTATGTATGTATATATATAAAAATTATTAAGGGGATTTGAATAATCATATTTAAGTAATACATTGAGTCTAGAAGAATCCTCAACAGAATGCAGAAAGCACTGGACGGCTGTTTCATCCTGTTTTGGGACTCATCATCAGTGTGCATCCACTACCAAGAATCGAACCCAGACCATTACGATATGATGCAAGTGTTATACCCACTAGACCAATGGGTTATGATGACAAACAAGTAACAAGCTAAACTTCATATAGCACCTGCTCTTTAAAATTCCATTGAGTGACTCATCCAAGTCTACTAATAGAAACGGACTCTGCCCCATTGAGTCACATCTTCTACCAGAGCATTAGAAGCTGGTTCAAGCAAGGATATATATATATATATATATATATATATATTATTAGGGGGATCTGAATAATCATTTTTTTTCTTCTGCCTTTTCAGCTGCCACAGTTCCAGAATTTGGTGCACCACTTAAAAAGACCGTGGGCGTTGAGGGTAAAAGCGTTAAGTTTGAATGCACCGTCACTGGCACACCAAAACCAGAAATTAGCTGGTAAGTAATCTCCATTTATGTTTGCGATTCAAGCTGAGCAATTTCCAATATTAACATTTTCAAACTATTGTCCACATATTTGTTGTTGCTATAACAATGTTTCAGCCATTGTGTTCTCTGGCCTTCTTCAGTTGTCTCTCCATCCAGTTAAGCTTCAGGGAAGGAATTTTGAACTAAATGCTTTATTTAATCTATAGAGGGTACATTGTTCTCATTCTGCTATGTCTAGGGATATCTCATCTAGCCTAATTGATTAAAGGGAATTTAGTGTCATAGTAGTTATAAGTTTAATCCCTGTACTGAGTAGTAGAGGTTATTACTCATTAAGAATAATATAGGCATATAGAAAAATA
Source organism: Acanthosepion pharaonis (assembly GCA_903632075.3). Lineage (NCBI taxonomy): Eukaryota > Metazoa > Mollusca > Cephalopoda > Sepiida > Sepiidae > Acanthosepion > Acanthosepion pharaonis. The sequence goes on from CAHIKZ030000879.1 coordinate 2,204,090, forward strand.
CATAAATGAAAATCAATAATAACAATGAGACCAAAGTTAAACCATCTCTATAGATGTATATTCAGAATTTCTAAACCATAAAGTTATATCTTGACCAACCAATCAGAAGCCATCCCGACCAGGATACAAATATCTTATTTTATCAAGTGAATCAAAAACAAGAACTGTTGCAATCCAGGATATAAGGTTACTCATGGTGAACCAGTAAGAAGCAAAGTGGCACTTTTGAAACAGATTTCCAGATATGACTATAATGAGATGGAAAATGAATCTAAATCAGAATAAATTAGTAATTTTATCAATTCTTCCCTACTGTAGTCATCGTAAAATACTCAGAACTCAAATATGACACTTATGTGACCCAATGGCGAACTTAGACTGATGTTGAAATTAAAGCATACATCTTTTATTTTACCACATTTTTAAGCAGGTGGCTACTACATTTCAATATATAGATACATACACATACAAAGTATATGTGAATAAGGTATATTTAGGCAGCAAGCTTGATGAAAAAGAACTGACAATTTGTTGAGTATTGTGCTTGAAATGAATAAACTGTCCAAAGTTCATATTTTGTTCAAGTACTTTTTGACTTTCATAGTCATCATCAAGAACTGATGTGGTGTCTGTCTGTTTGTTGGAATTCCTTTGTCTGCACCCTGGTATTCTTTAGGAAGCTGGACATCTAAAATGGTCATGTGAAATGACTAGAGGGAAAAAAAAGCAGCACAAAAAGAATGTGATTTATTTATTCAATTTAAATTTTTATTTTATTTTATTTTTGTATTATTATAACACCAATAACATATGTGCAAACATTAACTATATCATATGCACTTCAAGATGAGTCTTTCTTTGGATTGGGTGCTGTAGAGTATATATATATATATATATACATATATATACATATATATATATATATATATATATATATATATATATATATATATATATATATATATAATTATAATATATCGCACATATGGTGCTAGTGTTCATAAAGCAGTGCTTGATGTAATACAACAGAGGTATTATGTATATATTTATATATTATCCCTCACGAGTAAGGGATAATATATATATATATATATATATATATATATACAATCTTCCACTCTCTCTCTTTCTCTCTCTGTCTCTGTTATATACTCCAGTACATTTATATTTGAACTCTTTAACCTCTAACTTATCACTTTATCTTTCTGTATATATACTGAGTTATATACAAATTTATTTTTTATTTTTTTAAAAACCCATAATAGACATATGGTGTGAGAGGATGTTGTTATGAGATAATATCACCCTTCACTATAAGCAATGCAAATAGAAAGAGTACAACCTGCCCCCTTCCTACAGATTAAATAAATGGTTCAGTTAAAATTCCTGAAGGTTATTTTTAGTGTGTTCATTCCAAAGCATTTTATAGATGTTGAGTTTGTTTTGTGCATCTTAGAGCATACAAAAAGTGACACCAAAATCTGAGTGCACATGGGATTAGTAAAAAATGTCTTCGAAAAGCCAAGCAAAGTATGAAAAAACATGAAAGTTTCACTAGAAATAATGAAAAAAGTTGTGAATTGCTGTGCAATATCAAGCCTCTTGTAAGGCAGTGAATGTTGGACAATCTCACAAAAAAATGAATAGAAGGATACTGAGAATTCCATGTATGAAGCACGTATACAATGAGGAACTCTTAAAGAAAATGGTAACAAAAAAGACACATATACTCAGAATCAGAGACAGTTGAAATTTCTTGAACCCATAATGAGAAAGGAGGGCTTGGCAAACTTGACCCTCACAGGGCATATCGAGAGCTAGAGGAAGGCAGTAGGTCACCTACCTGATAAACTTATGTGAATAGATGGTGGATTGAGGATGCAGGAGGTTTAGCAAAGGGAGAAAAGTTGCTAAGGACCAGGATGGATAGAAGCTTGTGGAGAGACACAGTTCATAGAAGAAGATATATATTATATGCTTATAAATAATTATAAAATGATCACATGGGAGATGTAACTGCAAATGATAATTTCATATTTTGTCAATGCTAATTAATCCCAACTTAGAATATGCTACTTAATAAAATAATCACATGGTCACAGAAAAGGATAAGTGGAGAATTTTCAGTAAGAAACAGTAAGTATTTTATGCATTTCTTCTAGATGATAAGTGCACTCAAGTCGGAGTCTAGATCCATCTTGGACTCAAATTATGTGAGCATCATAGATGCAGATGTGGAGCCTCCATCTATGAGTTTGGTTTGCATCCTCTCTCCTGTCGTTGTAGTGCCGGTTGCTTTCCACGGCATGCAGCAATAAACGACATCATCAAAAGAGGTTTGGATGCAGCTGGGTTCTCTTCCCAAATCGAACCCGTAGGACTCGACCGCAGTGATGAAAAGCGGTTGGATGGCATTACTATTTTCCCTTTTAAATTGGGGAAGTCGTTGATTTGGGATGCGACCTGTGTGGATACATTTTCGGCCAGTAATTTGATCAGTTCCGCGGTTGAACCGGGATCCGTTGCCCGGGACGTAGAGATGAAAAAAATAGATAATATTCTTCTCTTGCTGATAGATTTTTTTTTACTCCTGCGGCAGTGGAAACTTCAGGGGCTATTGGCCCTCATTCGATGGCGTTCCTTCGGAGGACTGGCGTGATTGCATCTCAATTAAGGGACGAGCCTTGTGAAACGGAGTGGCTCTTGCAGCATGTCTCACTGGCGATGGTTTGAGGTAATGCTTTCTCCATCATTGCGGCTGGCAGAGGATAGAAAAAAAATTGTTTATAGTTACGTTGTTCTGGAATTGTCATCAGTGGACGACTGAAATTGTTTTGTTTTATTTCAAGTGATAGTTTGCAGTCTAAGTACATTTGCCTTCTTTTTAATCTGCCTTGAGACAATTTAATCATGAAAATGATTTACTTTCTTGTTTTTCTGAACAGGTTTAAGGGCGTACGTGAATTGTTTGATAGCGACAAATATGAAATAACTGAGGAAGGGGATAAATATACTCTCACTATCCGTGATGTTTTTGGTGAAGATGCCGATGAGTATCAAGTCCGTGCAAGCAACAGAGGTGGAAGCCGATCATCTAGAGCAGATTTAGAAATCAAATGTAAGGCATTTTCTTTTTTTTATATTTTTTAAAATATTTTTCTGCTGTTTTTCCATTTCCACCCTGTTAAGAAAATTTTATTACAAATGGGACATCTATTTCAAATAAGGGGTTCTCACTAAAATAATGTTTGAAGTAATAAAAATGTTGGATTCAAAATAAATCCGTTAATTCTTTACGAATTGCTTTGTTTACATTTTGGATATGAAACATAGGAGATATGGGTTAATGCGAAAAATGATCTGAGTGAAAGGGATGTACTTTCCTTAAATAGGGTAAAAAGAGTCTTGCTTACTATAGAGTCATTCATGGCTGAGTGAGAAAGCATGATGGCTTAAACAACAGTTTCCCCTAAATATCCGACCCCTGCTGGAGGATAATTTCCTTACATAGATTTTTGGAATGTACATGTAGACAGACATAGTACACACTAATAAATAAAAATCGGTCCTTTATTTGAGATAAAAAGTGTCTGCTATAATAACGTTTGAAGTAATAAAAAGCATTATTTGAACATAAAAGGGATGTTTTATCAACCAACACACAGTGAATATTACTTATTTACATTTACTGTCATACTAATGTCCTCATTTTTGTTACTATTATCCTACATAAATTAAGTAACATTAGGCTTGGTCAGTACCTAGATGGGTGACCATATGGGAATACCAGGAGCTGTAAGCTTGAAGGTTTGGGTGGTGTAAAGGATAATGGCTTGGGTTTGTAATATTCACTTATGTGCAAATACTCTTAGAAAAGGTATGAATCCACTTCTCCCCAGCTATGGATTAATTAGTAAGACTTAGCTCAGTAAATTATTATTATTGCAATTTAATTAGAGGAGCTTTTAATTGTTTTTATGAATAATATATATTAAAGACAATATTGCCTGAAGACAAGAAAATTTTTTTTTGACAAAAATGAATTTTTAGAAGATTTGTTTTCATTTTTTTACAAGTTTAAATTGAATAATTTATAAAGTTTTTAAATCTTTTAAAATTCATTTTCAATGAGATAGTTCTTAGGAAATATTGTTATTAAGTAAAAATATATTTACTAATCATATATTGTAAAGCTTATTACAATCTGATTCTGCTGAATATTTTTAAAAGGATTTTGATTTGTTTTTATATGTCTGATTATGTGCAGGATGCCTGAAGTATAGATGTACAAACTGAAAAATATAGCATTAGAAAGTTTTTGTGTTTTAAGGGTTGTACCCCACCATATGGTGAAACAAAAAACCCTCAAACATTATTGTCTGCTTCACCATACTTAACTATGAACACATTCATCTGTCAATCAAATGTAAATAAATCAATTAACAAGTCAGATAAACAAGATCCTGTAGTTAAGAAATGTTTGTGGACAACATTTTATGCTATAAGTAATATTTGTTTCAAATCAGATTAATTTAATTTTAAATTTGCTAATTTTCGTTAAATAACATTTCAGAATTATATATTTTATTTTTGCAAGATTTTTAAAACCCAGAATTAACTTTTGTTTACAAAGGTGTCAAAAATGACTATTTTGATTGATTTTAATGAAAAAAGAAAAATGATTCTGATCAGTATAATTTCTGTTTGAAATACACCACAGAGTATTTTGCTTACTGGAAATAGTAAATTTTAAATCCTTTAGCTTTCAGTTAAAGCTAAAATGATAGCCTCAAGAATGCTTTTTCATGTTAAAAAATTCATTTTAAACCTTACATATACCGATTTATTGGAGATATCTACAGTAAAGACATTAAAACATCAGGAATTACTGAGTGTGAAAGAATAAGAAAGAAGAGAAACATTAAGGAGCAAGAACAATAAAAGAGTAATCAAAAAGACAGTTGATATTGCATTTAAATTTTTGAAGGTCAAACATTGGCTGGGAAACATGGGACAGAAAGAGAGTTCCTCAAGCAAGAAGTGCAAGAAAATAAGCATAGGACTTGTGGTTACATTAAGACAATTCAACTATGAATTGATGAGACCTTGCTGCCAATCTGGTGCCATGCTTAAATTCATAAATTATAGGTGCCAAAGTGAAGATTTGATCGGAACAATTTCCATGAAAGTATTTATAGAAAAGGCAAGTGATGCTATGGTACAGCTGTTGAAAAGTGACTAAAGCCATAATGTCAATCCAAGACCAATAATATTGCTGATTCTTCTTTGGATTTTATCAATAATCTCTAAATATATAGCAGGAGCACCGGACCATATGTAGCAGCAATATGTGTAAAAAAATTAGATGTTTCCTTAAATCATTCCATAAGCTGTGTCCTCCATATTCACTATTGATATCTTAAACAATTTCTCATGAGAAGTTATTAGAATGGACTATCAAGTGAAAACAATTTTTTTTATTTATTCATATAATCTGTAATGAAAATCTCTAATTCTTTTTTTTTTTTTTTTGCAGCTTCTCCCAAAATTAATGTTCCACCTCGTTTCCGTGAGATCTCCACTTTTGAGAAGGGTGAATCTGCAGTCATCAAAATTCCTTTCACGGGCAATCCTAAACCAACCATCAAGTGGATCCGTGATGGTGAAGAACTTCGAGGATCTCATTACCACATCGAAGTGACAGACAGACATGCCATCCTTACAATTAAGGATGCTAACAAAGATGATGATGGGCCTTACCGTCTTCAAGTAGAGAATGACTTAGGAATCGACAGTGCAATTATCAAGATTCAAGTTAACGGTAAGTTTAATATTTTTATCAAAACTCATGTGAACTATTATGATATGATCTTTTTTTTTTAATCACTTTCACCCCATGTTAAGGCAGTAAAGCCACTAAGATGCAAGGTGTTGTGGGGTGTGAAAGAATTAGGAACAGAAATATTAACAATGAGCAGAAAAAGAAAAGAGTAATCAGGATGACAATAGATAGCAATTGACATTGCATTTAAAATTTCTGCAAATTAAAGTTGGCTGGAAAGCATGGAGCCAGAAGGGAGTTTCACAAGTGAGAAGTGCGAGTAAAGAAACAGTTAGCATAGAATTTATAGCTACATCTAGTGAGCTCAACAGTAAATTGATGAGAGCTTGATGCCAGTCTACCACTGTGTTTAAATTCATAAGGTCTAGGTACCAAACTGAACAATTAGCTGAACAATTAGCATGAAAGTATTTACAGAAATGAAAACAGAGAGGCAACTAACTTTATGGTGGTGTGAAAGTGACTGAAGCTGAGCTGCCAGATCAAGACCAATAATATTGCTGATTCTTCTTTGGATCTTATCAAGGAGCTCAAGATAAATAGCAGGGGTACTGGACTATATGTGGCTGCAATTTTCTAAGCATGGAGGAATGGTAGACTTATAGATATGCATGATGGATTCCGGAGAGAAAAATTATCTTGCATGACACAGTGAAAAGACTTTCTTAGCTGCTGACCTAGCAATGAATTCAATATAGTCCTTCCACTTCATGTTAGCCAAGAACGTTAATTAACAGTAAGTCTGATTAAAATGATAAAACATTATCAGGAGAAATGAATTTGGGCAAATAGTAGATGTATGTAATTTGTAATTACTCTAAACCTTGATCTACTTGGAAAGGATGTTAGAATAATCCAGAACATATACTGGAAGCAAACCATCTGCATACAGATAGAAAATGAATTGAATAGAGACACAAAAATAAAAAGAGGTGTGAGACAAGGATGCGTCTTCTCGCCAGATATATTCAACCTCTATAGCGAAAATATCCTAAGAGAACAGAAAATCCTACCAGGATTTATTATTGGTGGATGTAATCTTAACCATATTAGATATGCAATACAAGATTTTGGCAAAAAGAAAAACAAATGGTGAGCCAAGTTCATCTGCTGTGTTCATTTTCAGACTTATATCCTTAGGAAAGACCTCAATCCATCTCATCCCCCTCCCAGCTATGGGTTAAATAACAGGGTAGAACAAGTCACATATTATGAAAAAATATCCTGAATCCACTGACTTTCAATTCTAAAAATGTATGAAGATAATTACATATGCAAATTTCTAATACCTCAATGAACAAAATAAGATTTAGACTAAACTCTTTGATTAATCACTCCCACTAACTATCTGGATTACTTCAGAAGTGTGCTGGTTAAACTCTCTGCCTCTGAGCAGAGAGAATCCCCAGATAAGTCTGTGTTGAAGGGCAGAGTCTCATCTCAGGAGACAGCTACTCAACCCTGTTTTTTACAGGGTCTATGGGTAATTTTTGGTCAAGCCTACAGGCTCAGATACCCTATAATAAACTCAGCTTTGTGCTACATCTGACTGCATGAAGTGGTGAGTGAAATATCTCACTCTCACTAAGTAATAAACTGGTGGAAATAGATCCCTATCATACAACCTGCATTTAAGTTGCATTTCATTCATATTGGCTGCTTTGTTGCATTGATTACCATTATGTCTTTCTAAAGACAAGCAACATTTGTATAAAGTTTTTTTTTTATATTTTTATACTTGTATGCATTTTTAATGTAACTTAACGATAGAGATACTGTTAAAAAATTGTTAAACGTTGTCTTGCCTTTTTTTTTTCATAAATTGCTTTCTTTAAGTGTTGTAATAATAATAATTATGCCATAGAGTTGGATTTGGAAGAAGTGACTGTCTGAGGACAAAACTTTAGCCAACAGTAGTACGTATTAGTAATAAAATTAGACTACAGGAGCTCCCAGCTAGCATATCAGAAACAGGGTGATTTTTAGCCACTTTATTTTAACAGTATGTGTTGCATGTTATTAAATATGGTACTTCTAATGCAGATATTTTTTAAATCATTTCACTCCAAGCAAAACAACAGAGTGACTAAGATGCAGGAGGTTACTGAGTGTGAAATAATATAAGAATATATTATTAAGGAGCAAGAGGACAGAAGATAACGATTGACATTGCATTTAAATGTTTGAAGATCAAATTTGGAAATCAAGAAGAGATTTCCACAAGAAAAGAAATTTTTAATATCTAGCCATTTCGACTAGAAAATGCTGAGATCTTGCTGCCAATCTAGTAATGCGCTTAAATTCAGAAAACCTAGGTACCATAGCAAAGAGCCAGTATTTACCCAACCTCCCCATGAAGCAGGATGTAGCACAAGGCCAATTTTTCTGCAAGGCAATCCAAGCCTGTAGACTCAGGATAATTCCCTGTAGGCCCTGCATACATGAGGTCAGGTTTATCTATCTCCCCAGATGAAACTCTTCCCACAGGCATAACTTCACATGGGTTCCACTCTGCCCAAAGGCAAAGAGTTCAATAAGAGCTTCTTCCGAAAGAAGAGAAAAGATCTCATCTGGTGGGAAACTGACTGAAGTTGAGATGCCAGGTCTGGACCAATAATATTGCAAATTCTTATTTGGATTTTATGAAGGATCTCTAAATATATATCAGGAGCACCAAGCCATATGTGGCAGCAGTAATCTAAGCGTGGATGAAGGGTAGACTTGTAGATATGTAAGATAGATTTTGGCGAGAAAAATTCTCTAGCACGACACAGAGAAACAACATTCCTCTCAGATGATTAATAGAGAGCAGTTTTGTTTCAAAGACATTAAAATCAACAAATCATTCCTTGCCCCACTTAACAACAGAAAGTAGGTCATTTTCAAGATCAGCTGCCAATATGATCTTATCAACACCCTCTTTAAATTTAAACCAATCTCTATTCTGCGATCCTGGAATAGAATTTGATTTTTTATTTAAATCATTTCACTCCAAATCAAGTGATAAAGCCACTAAGACACAAGGGTTAATGGGAGTGGAATATAATGAGAAGATAGTGAGAAATGATAATAAAAGAACAGGATCCAGGAAGACAGAAAATGGCGATTGACATTGCATTTAAATTTGTGAAGATTCTAGGTGACAGGGAAGCAAGAAATTGAAAGAGTTCAACAGGCGAGAAGTCCAAGAAAAGAAACTATTAGAATAGTACTCATGGTTATATCTAGCTATTTCAACAATAAAACGATGAGACCTAACAGCCAATCTAGTATTATGCTTAAATTCGCGTGGCTGAAGTAGCAAGGAAGGGAACTCATTAAAACAAGTGCCATGAAAATATTTCTAGAAATGATAGTGAAGCTACATCATGGCAGTTGGAAAGTAACAGAAGTCGAGATGCCAGGTCAGGACTGAAAATATTACAGACTTTTCTTTGGATTTATATTAAGAAATGTATCCTTTCCTTTCAGATCGTCCTGATCCTCCACGTTTCCCTGTGTGTGAGAATATTAGAGATGATTCTGTTGTGTTATCTTGGAAGCCTCCTCTTAATGATGGTGGTAGTTTTATCACTGATTACATCATTGAAAAGCTTGAACCACCTCAGCAGAATTGGGTCAGATGTGCTACAACAAGGTATTTAGAACAATTTATTTTTTCTGCTTTTAAAATATTTTCACATTGTTAAAAAACAGAAAATTCAAATCATAATCTTTTTTTGTAGTTTTCTGGTATTGTTTAGATAATTTAATTGCAAACTATTATCCTTATCTTTGTTGTTATCATTAGAACCTTTTGGCTTTTGTTGTGATTAACAAGTTTTTGGCTTTTTTTTAAGTTTATCACAATGTTTAGGCTTTTTGTCATGATTATCACAATGTTTTGGCCTTTGTCAAGATTATCAAAATGTTTTGGCCTTTGTTGAGATTATCACAACATTTTGGCCTTTGTGAAGATTATTACAATATTTTGGCCTTTGTTGAGATTATCACGTTTTGGCCTCACTAAGATTATCACATTTTGGCCTTCGTTGAGATTATCACAATGTTTTGGCCTTTGTCGAGATTATCACAATGTTTTGGCCTTTGTGAAGATTATTACAATATTTTGGCCTTTGTTGAGATTATCACATTTTGGCCTCATCAAGATAATCACATTTTGGCCTTTGTTGAGATTATCACAATATTTTGATCTTTTGTCAGGATTATCACAATGACTTGGCCTCCATCAAAATTATCATGATGTCATAGCCTTTGTGAAGATTATCACAATGTTTTGGCCTTCATTGAGATTATCACATTTTGGCCTTCATCGAGATTATAACAATTTGGCCTTTTGTCATGATTATCACAATGTTTTGGCCTTTGTCAAGATTATCACAATGTTTTGGCCTTTGTCAAGATTATCACAATATTTTGGCCTTCATTGAGATTATCACAGTGTTTTGACCTTTGCCGAAGTTAACACATTCTGACCTTTGTCATCATTATTATTTTATAATATTATTAGTAAATTTACATATGTAAATATTTAGATATATTTTTTATATTATCATATTAATTTGTATTAATTATGCATTGTTCAATTTAATACGAATTAATAATATAAAAACGACCCCACACTTTATATCCAGTATAGAATCTTATTATAATTTTGCTTGTTCTTTTGTTACTTCAGATAAATAATACACCATTCTCTTTTGGTTGTGAAGAAAAATGGAAGAAAAAGATATAACAGAAATGCTGTTTGGTTTTAGTGAGAAAAAGAAAGTGTTACAGTGGAACACACCTATTCTATAGTTAATGGACTCTCCCACCTATAATAAGTAGGAGTAGTAAGAGTAAGGAGTCGCTCAGTGGGTTGGTCAGTGAGTCAATGCCAAACGACCATTAGTTGGATACTAAAGTATCAGCGACCACAACTAGATTTTCACTGTGTCATACCTATTATATGAAGTTCCAAACGTTTTGTACGTCGAACCTATTTTAGGACTGACTTAGTACAAATACAAGCCTCCACTGTGAAACCACTTCATAACAGAAAGCATACATAATATAAAGAAAGAAATAATAGAAAGATATAGGAGGTGATAATGCTCTCATGCATTTAACATCTGCTTCATTGAAATACAAAACCTTGTCAATTTGTAATCTTTTCATTTGTACAGGCTAACTTCTTTAAATAATGACCTGCATTAGAAAAGGCTTGGCCAGAGATAGTTTCTCCCAATGCCCCAAGTTGCTACAAAACCAAAACATTCAATCTGAAAACTCTAGTCATGTTCTTAAATAGCATCATCAGATCGAGACTTTCATATGGACGTCATACATGGCATCAAACCTGTTCAGAAATATCTAAACTATCTGTTGTATACAACTGTTTTCTAAGATCAATGGTTAAAAAAAAGCAAGTAAAGCCCAAATGTCATGGCAAAAAACATTCTTCTTTGAAAATTGTGGACTGTTAAGCTCAAATATGGAACCATGCAATAAGGGGATTTCTAAAAGTATTTTGTTGTCGAACTCGAAAAGGGCTTATTTATTTATTAGCTTATCCACTTAAGAATTGTAATTCATCAGTGAATTAAAATAGGAAAATGTGGAATTTTCATGACAACTGCTAGTTTTATATTAATGTGTTTACCCAAGCTGACAGAAAACCAGGGTAAGGCCTCAAAGTCAATTGGCTATCAACTTTCTGGCAACACTTGCAGCCAAGCTGGCCGCAAATGTAATACCCTGTATTCTTTTCAATCTTATGGATACAACCAAAAGGGTTACCTTGTAGTCTGGGCAGTACACGGTCTTCATATACTAGGAGTGGCCAAACTTGCTTAATGTAAGAACCATATAAGATAAAGTTCAGATGTTTGAGAGCTGCAAGACATAAACAAAATTTACACATATGTATTTGTTAAATATACATTAACACTAAACTTACGTTTTAATCCAATCGACTCTGAATTCATACTCAGTAAATAATTATAAAACATGAAATTTTTCTTATTTACCTTATATATTAACTGTGAGGAAAAATAGAGCTCAGCCAACATATTTCCACAAGTCACATATTAAATGTCAAATAGCCACAGTTTGCCCACCTTTGGCATATACCATTGCCAAGTTCTGCACCCTGGCACCTTTATCTCAAAATAAACTGATGCCTACGACCAAATCTGCCAGAAAATGATTGAATATTGTATTTAGGCTTTGCTATTATGAGGTTTTTACATGTGAATGTTTATATATAGTCTTCCCATTTCTTGTACTAATGTGTAGTAATTTTGGCAGAGAATGAAACTTGATTTGAATTTGCATAGTTTACCCTCTATATCGAATAAGTATGGGGTCAATAAATGTGAACCTTTTTCTTTCCAGGATGTGCTTTCACAACATCACTGGTCTTTCAGTTGACAAAGACTATGAATTTAGAGTATGTGCAGAAAACTTTTATGGACGTAGTGATCCCTGTGAAGGCACTGAAACTATTCATACAGACATTCCCGATGATGTCAAGAAGAAGAAACAGCTTGAAGGTAAAATGAACATTTTTATCTCAACCATTTCGCTCCGAGCAAGGCAATGGATGTATGGAACTTAAAAGGTTGCGTGTTCGTGTGTATTTTAGGTGTGCGTGCTCACATATGATAAACAAAAAAGCATACAAAAACTTGGGTTTCTAGCAAGATGGAGAAAAATTATCAGGAATTAAAATGTTTGTTCTTTTATAGACCTAACCAATCCTGACCAATAGTTTTTGATGAAAACAAGTGGGGTAATCATATTTCCGGTTCCTTTATTCTTAGCATCATGGGAAAATGTATTTCTTTTTTTATTATTCATCTTTATTATTTCATTTATCAATTTTATTTCATTTTTTCCACAAAACCGCTAAGAGAGTAAATGAAACAGAAGACAATAAAAGAACAGTTTACAAAAAAGCAGAAGATGATAATTGACAATGGATTTAAATTTTTGTGTTTGACAATGAACATTAACACTTTCCAAGATTCAGTTTATTTCTAAATTTTATCATTTTTTATGATAATCGACATCTTCGGATGCCTTGACCTTTAACCCTGTCTTTCTCTTTATTCTTTTCCCAAACACTGCTCTTTACTCTTACTCTCACTCTCTGTAACGCCTTTCATGCTAGAGGAACTTCTGCCTTGCTTGGGGTAATATTCTTAAAAAAAAAAAAAACTGCCATAATATGCATTTTGTATTTTTGAAGGATTCCTTCAGACTCAAGAAGAAAAAAACCGTTTCAATGAAATGAAATGCATTACATAGAATTTTTCCATTTTTTTTTTCATTCAATTTCCATTTTCAACTCAACTCAAATCGATGTTAAATTTGTGAGCTGCTTACACATGTTAATTCCTGTAATATATACATCTTCTTTTATGTGTTCATGGTCCTCCACAACTTTCTTATTTTATTATCTCTAACTAATGCTTGTCTCTTTACTATCCATCCAAGTCCTTGTTCTGCTATCACTTTAAATAATCATGTTTTCTGGGTTATTTTAATTACCTTGGTCCTTCATGATGTAGGCCATCTACAGTACTATAGGGATGGGAGTGAGCCTACAGCACCCTCTCAACTTTTTAAAAAAACTGAGATCTAAGCAGAAGATTAAATTTCTCATCTTGTCTAAAATCATGTTACAAACTACTTAAGAGCAATCTTCAAAATAATTCAGAAAATTTTGTCTACCTTCATATATTTTTTTTTAAACAATGACATTAAAATGTTTTGTATATATCTTACATGTATAAAAAGGTCTATTGTTCTCATTTCAGAAAATAAGTATGAGAACACCACCCAAGTAAATTGTTTATTTAAAATTGTTATGATGTTGATGTGGCGTTAGTAGAGACAAACACCAAATAACACGTAACAATAAAAAGGGTTTTAATAGGTTGGTAAAAAGGTACAGAAATCGCCTGAGTAGTCAATAACTAGCTCAGCTAAGAACTTCTCTGTCTATCTGTCTTAGTATTTATCGATCCACCCACGAGGATTGAATGTGGCACAAGGCCGGTTTAATGTGGGTATCTCCGAGCCCGTAGGCTCAGCCAAAAATATAGCCTTTTTGAACCTGCCTTGACGGGTTCAGGCCCTGTTTACCTCCCCGGACGAAACCTTGCCCTTCAGCAAAGCTTTGTCCGGGTTCCTCTCTGCCAAAGCAGACAGTTCGACAGACGTCGCTTACAGTCAAAGAATGTATCACAACTCAGCTAGACTTGGAGGTCTTACCCTCTCTGTCTATCTGTCTTTTTCATGTCAACTGACATGCTACTATTTAAAGTCTTTGTTCACAGATGCATACAAGTTCATCTTCAAGAGGGGTGGTAGGTTTCCGACACAACAAAAATCTAAGCAACAGAAAATTGGTTAGAGCAGGATGTCTAAAGTCTTAATGAATTTTATTTCTAATCTGAGATTTTTGTTACTTCAAACATTATTTTTTTAGTGGATACCTGTAATTGAGTAGATTTTTAAACATCATTTATTACATCTACTGGGCTGGGCACTTGAGCAAACTTAATAAAGAAAATGCATCTTCTTGCAGTGTTCATCCCTGTATCCTCCTTTGTAGGAGAAACCATCTTCCTATCTGCTTGTTCATGAAGCTCAGAAAGGTTGTATTTACCCTTTTAAAGAATGTGCATTCCTTAAAAAGGTAAATAGAACTTTGCTGAGCTATGATGGGTATCCACTAAAAATAACATTTGAACGTGTGGAGAAGGGCAACAGATCTAAAAAAAAATGTAATTTTATGATAGATATTAATTTTTATGAGCAACTTTAAAAATAAATCCGACTTTTAACATCGGTGATTTATATAGAAAATATTGTTTAGTCATGTCATTTTATTTTGAAAATCATAGAAGTCTCTTGAGACATTTTCTTTGTTCTGTTGTATCTTTTTAACGAGCTTTATTTTTTTTATTTTGCAGATGAATTTGGAAGAAAGATCAGAGGCAGTTACACTGGACCCAAGATCAATGACTATGATAAATTTTGTGAGTATAAAACAGCTTCTTTTTTTTCTTTTTCCTCGATCAAGTTCTTTACATTCACTTATGTGCAAATAGCCTTGGTTAAGGTATGAATCCATCTCTTCTACCACACTGGGCTGTAAAGCCTTGGTTGGTAACCAGTCTAAAGCAAAGAAAACTCTGAATTTAAACCAGTCTGGAGAGGGTTGGGCTCCATCAGGTTATCTTACTCAAGACATACCACTGCTGCTATATGATACCCCTACGGCCCTGATGGGTTACAGGTTGCATGATTGGACTTTTGACAGGTCAATATAAATCATAAAGAAAATAATCCTTCATCACAGACTATAGATTGGCACTACAAAATTACAAAAGGTTTTACAAAATAACAAGAGCAACAAATAAACAACAACAAATAAACAACAACAAATAAACAACAACAAATAAACAAACATAACTTAAACACACTCATTGACTTCATGTAAAAAAATGAAGGTGAAAGTAAACACAAGTTAAAAATGAATAATAATGGTTGACAATGCTTCATCTAATAAAAAAGAAGTTTTAAAAAAAGAAAGAAAAATGTTTTAAAAAAAGAAAATTGTGATAAAAAATAAGCACATCCCATCTCCCCTGGTGCTTGTAACCATCCATGATAATAAAATAAACGTTTTCAGCATTAAAGCTTCAGAAGCTTCTATTTTTTTGAATTTAGTTCCCCCCCCACCACAAGGTCAGGTTGAGACACAAGGTCGGTTTAATGTGGGGAGCCCAAGTGCATACACTCAGGCTAGGATCAAAATTTGCCTGAGCCCACTCAACCATTGGTTGCACTGGCCTCGGTGTGAGCACCAATCCCTCTCTCTGGTGCAATGAGAGGGCACAGCCTTGTGCAGCTGTTCCCCAGGGCTGCACACCTCTCAGTATAATTTTCCTCAGTTGAGACTCTGTCCTCTAATGAAGCTGCCTGTGAGTGCACCCTACCTAATGACAGAGATGCAACCGAGAGATGATAAATAATCGTGTAGAAAACTACTTAAGAGCAATTTACACACATAAACTTAGAGTTGTTGCTATATTACAAAAATAAATTTAAGTAAAAATTAATAATAACATTTTATAATTCTTTTTCTAATAAAATGATGGTGAAAATAAATTGGATTTAAATATACACAGATACCCTCAGGAAAGATATGGATGCATGTCATCTCTACCCAGATATGGGTAAATAGCAGGAAAGACTGGGTACTATAACCTTAGTTGGCAATCATTGTAGGAGAAGAAAAACTCTGAATTTGAACCAGTCTGGAGAGGGTTGGTCTTCGTCAGGTTATCTTACTCAAGACATACCACTTCTACTATGGTTGCAGTACATATGGTGTCCCTATAACCCTAATGCAGTGGTATCCAACCTTTTTTAAACCATGGACTGGCTTCATCTTTCTGTGGACCCGTCGTGGCACATATGTGAAATTTAAGTGCATTTCGATAAAGAGAGTAATAATAAAATGAGCAATTTATGAAGGGAAGAAAAAGTGTATAATTTTTTGAGACTCATGTCTGACTTTCACCCTCATGTCCAGCCTCCAGCCTGACCACACCCTTGTGTGCTTAGTTTCTCTGAATCAATCCTTATTATACTATTATCACATCCATATCAAGTCACCGTAATGAAGAATCAGTGTAGAATCTGAAAATTAGTTGGGATTAGAAGAATCAGTTGAAAATTATTACATATAAATAAAAATATACATGAATTGTAAAATGTACTTTTCTATCTATCTATCTATCTATCTATCTATCTATCTATCTATCTTATTCTGTACATCTATCTATCAATCTCTGTATGTTCCTCATGTTTATAATAGATAGTAAAGGTAGACGTAAAATGTACATTAATTATAAAATGTACTTACAGTTATGAAAAATAGTATTGAGTAGATGAATATTGAATCTTTAAACAAATCTTTTGAAATTAAAATTTAATATTCAATTTATCTATTATATAATTTTAAACAAGTTAATTATTTCTTTGCGGCCTGGTAGCAAGCAATCCACAGTTCGTGGCCTGATGGTTGGAATGGATTTTGGGTCTCATGATTGTGATCCAATTTCTGTGCAGGATAAAATCTAGTTTGACATTAATTTTTGATCTGAACATTGAGAAATTTGTTAAGAAATTTTCCTTTAAATTTCCTGTTTAATTCTTTTCAATGTTCAAAGGAAAAATAAGTTTTTAATTTTATTCTTTCTCTTTAATTTCTTTTATTGTCTGTCTGCATCATCATCACGTTTTAAACATTTCAGATGAGAATATTTGGAAGAAATATGTACCTCAACCTGTCGAAATCAAGATGGGCAGCGTTTATGATTACTACGATATTCTTGAAGAGTTAGGAAGGTATGATATTTCTTATTTTGTGGATTGAATAAAGTTATCAAATAATTATTAAAAAATCAGTTCAGACATTTTTTTAATATTGTGGCATCACTCATATCATATCAGCAGTGATAGCCTCATGTTCACAGGAATAAAAACATACAAAGAAATAAGACTAAAAGAATGTTAAATTGTAAATTAAAATCATACAATTTATTTAATACTGTGTCCTGGTGTGTGTATATTTTAGTTATATGTGTTTTAAGTTTGCTTGTGTTGTAAACTATGGAAGGTTACTGAATAGAATAATCAAACAAAGGTTGGTAATGAATGATAATACTTAGGACAAGAATAACACATATAAGATTCGCCACCAGCATGTAGAAGAAGTAGTCAAGTGAATTCCACAATGAATCTCCAGCTGCAGGATATCTACCAACCACCCCATGCTGTCAGATGTGGCACAAGTTTAATGTGGGGTATCTATAGGCTCGGCCCAAAATTTCCTGTAAACCCTGTATAAAACGTGGTCAGGTAGCTGTTTCCTGAGACAAGACTCTGCCCTTTGACAAAGCATCATCTGGGGATTCTCTCTGCCTCTGGGCAGAGAGTTTGACCAGCACAGCTGGAGATGAATTTCCAAATGCAGACCAACATACAGCATTCACTACTGTATTTTTGTGAATGGGGACATACCCATTATCATCTGTAGGTATACTATTACAGTATGTAATAGAGGATGAAAGTTACTTTGCCTTATGACAAGAAAGGTGTCATGGAGAGAAACTGGACGTCTTGACCCTTTGATGTTCTGTAGTGAAGAGAGTGAGTTCAATGCTTTTTGGTGTGAAGAATCCGTTTTCAGACAGGAAAGTTTTCTGTTGCATGCTGGGGGAGCTTTTATTATTTTGGTTTTATTTATTTTATTTTAAACAAATTTTCAATGTTATTTGGTTTATTTTATTTTATGATATTTATTATTATTATTATTATTATTTCATGCTTATACCAGAGCAAGAGCCCAAGAGCTACTCAATGTAGAGGTATACAGAGTAAGAGACACAGTTTGTACAGATATGTGCGGAAGATAACGTTTAACCCTGGCATTAGAGCATAATGTATATATTCTGAAAATTGATCAATGGATGCTGTTGAAATTTTAATCCTTGTTTGTTCTTTTTTTTGCAACCATACTCTGATTATAATGTATATATATATCTTTCTTTCTTCACAGTGGAGCATTTGGTGTGGTCCATCGTTGCATTGAGAAATCCACTGGGCGTGTGTTTGTGGCCAAGTTCATCAACACACCTTATCCTTTAGATAAGGTGACTGTCAGGAATGAAATTAATGTGATGAATCAGCTGCATCACCCACAGCTCATGAACTTACACGACGCTTTCGATGATAAATATGAAATGGTTCTCATCTTTGAGTTGTAAGTAGATACAATTTCTTTTCATTATTCTTTTCTTTTTCTTTCTTTCTCCTCAATAAGTAATATTTCACAAGAACAATAGCTACTGTCTCATATCACTTGTGCATGTCAGGTTTCTTTTTGGGCTAACATTTTTCTGCTGGAAAGATTAATACTAATTATCCTACATTGTGGAATAATGGATAGCGGCTCAGATTGAGGAATTGGAGAGCCGAGTTCAAATTCCAATCGAATCCATTACATTTACTTATGTGCTAATATCCTTGGAAAAGGTATTACTCCTCTTCTTCTCCCGCCAGCTATGGATGGCAACTTGTCTAGAAGGACAACTCTGAATTCAAAACCTATAATTCACCTCTGTTTTTTGTTAATATGAAAAGGTCATCAATATATCTGGCATATATTGAGGGTTAGTTGAAATTATTAAATTATTCAAGTAGAAATTAGATAAAGTAGGACCCAGAGGCAAGCCCACGTCTACACCATTAGTAATCCTAAAATGGTACTTGTGTAGTTCAAGACAGTAGGAGTTTACGTAGAATATTTCATTTATATATTAAGCTGATTATATAAAGAGAGGAGGCACATGAAGTAACAGATATTGGCTCAGATTTAGAAATCGAATTCCAGTCAGATCCATTACATTCACTTACATGCTAATACTCTTGGGAAAGATATGAATCCACATTCTTCTCCCCCAGCTATGGGTAAATAGCAGAACAGACCGGGTTCTATAGCTTTGGATGGCAACTGTCTTCTACAGAAAGAAATGGCAACCTACTGCGGGAAAAAATCTGCCTCGTCAGTCATGTATCTTTTGATCACCTAAGCATGTATCATGCATGGCACATAACTGACCGATCCTTCACTGAGGCAGCCGAGCAAAATGTATATTATATAGTTAAGCCCACCAGGTATGTCACGTGTTGTTTTTCCTTGTCTCTCTTTCCCTCTATTCGACTCATGAGTATCAGATTCTCCAGGCCCTCCTTCCTCATTATATGTCCCAGAAACTTCAGCTGCCTCTTCCTGATGTTAAGTATAAGCCTCCTCCTTGTTTGCATCCTCTCTAAGACGTCATCATTGCTCACACACTTGGTCCAGGATATCCTTAGCATCCTTCTGTAAACCACATTTCCATCGCCTCGAGTTGCTTCTTCATCTTTGAGGAACTCGTCCAACATTCGCTGAGGTAAAGAAGGACAGATGTCACATAATGAGCTTTTCTTTTCTTTGTTACCAAAGAATTCCTCTTGTCTTGCAATATACTGCCCAGCTTTGTGAATGCATCCTTGGCATTCCCAATATGTCTACGGATCTCTGTGTCTGGAATTCACTACACTGTAGTAATCTGAGAGATGTTTTTTTACTAATTATCCTGCACCGATGCAGACATGCAAAATGTACATTATATGATTTCTGAAGACTTCTCATTTTCAGTTTTATAAATCCTACTTTATCCATTAATCTAATTTCTGTGCCATATAAACCAGGGCTTAATATTGTTTAATGAAATCAAAGTACAGAATCAAGGGAAATGGTTTATACGCTATACAGAAAGGGCCTTATCGTACCTTAATGGGCTAACATTTTTTTTACTGACCTGAATCTATCTTACACCTTTATAAGTCTCCCATTCAACCATGCATCAAATATTGCTGCCACATTTGGTCTCATGCTTCTGTGATGCATTTACAAATTCTTGATAAATTTCAAAGAAGAATCTGCAATGTTATCATCCTTAACCTGGCATTTTATCTACAGTCACCACAGCACTGCTGGGAATTATAGAAATATGTATATGTGTACACACACATTCACACATCTGCATACTCACACACACATACTTATTTATTTTAGGATATTAGAACATGTTATAGAATTTTACCTGTATATATATATATATACACACACACAGGTAGTAATGAACAGTTTTTGGTCTATATATGTTGCAATTTTGCTGTTCCACAATGATGCTCAGACTACTAAGTCAGTCTGCCAATAGGCTTCATACTATCTACTTGTATTCATTTATTATGCAAGGCTGTATTGGAATGGCTCTGTGATCTTTACAATAGCTGAACAATTTGAGCAACATCCTTGCATCAAATTTTGCATAAAGCTCTGCAGTTCTGCCATCAAAACCCCTCAGAATTCTTCATCAAGCTTTTCATAAACATTACTTAAGCTGAAGACAGTTGGACACAAATTCAAGGGTGGTCAAGTGTCAGTTTGATATGGTAAACATTCATACTGACAAAACGGTATGGTTATAGAAGAGGGAACCTTAAATCAGAAACATTCCTATTCCATTTTTATTAATCATTTGATCTGAAGCAAGGCAATAGTGCTACTAAGACACAAGAGGTTTTCTCAGTGTGAAAGAATTATTAAGGAGAGAGAATAATAAAAGAACAGGAATTAAGAAGACAGAAGACAACGGCTGACATTGCATTTAATTTTTTGAAGATCAAAGTTAATTGGAAAGCAAGAAGATGGAAGAAAGTTCCGCAAGTGAACACTGTGAGAGAAGAAATTATCAGCATAAAAGTAACGGTTATATTTAGCTATTTCAGCTGTAAAATGATGAGATATTGCTGCCAATCTAGTATTGCACTTAAATTCATGAAATCTAGGTACCATAGAGGAAAGTTCATCAGAGCAATTTCCACAAAAATATTTATAGGAAATTCACAAGGATGTCTTATTTAAAGCAAGCTATCAGTATATTACATGATACTGTAAAAGCACTTTAGCATTAGTAAAAAGTATTACTGTATATAAAAAGCAAGCTAGCCATACATGAAGCCAGAAATAATTATAGTGAAAATATCTTACATGATTATAGCAAGTAAACAGAACATTAACAATATTTTGCAAAAAGAAAAACATCATTGTACATTAAATTGACTTTCAATGCATCATTCATATTATTTGAGGAGCATTATGGCTGAGTATCTATCTATCTATCTATCTATCTATCTCTGTATGTTATTTATCTATCTTATGTCTCTATTTATCTATTTCAGCATGTTCGTTCTCTGTCTGTCTATCTATCTATCTATCTATCTATCTATCTATCTATCTATCTATCTATCTATCTATTCATATCTGTTTATCTCAGTATGTTCCTTACCTGTTTGTCTCTCATATATCTATCTATCTATCTATCTATCTATCTATTACACTCTCTTATCTATCTATTGATCTATCTCTGTATGTTCTTTATCTGTCTCTCTTATGTCTCTATCTCTCTCAGTATGTTCTTTATCTGTCTGTCTGTCTACCTATCACACTCTCTTAATATCTATCTATCTTAGTATGTTATTTATCTGTTTGTCTCTCTTCTATCTATCTATCTATCTATCTATCTATCTATCTATCTATGTCAGTATGTTGTTTGCCTGTTTGTCTGTCTATCTATCTATCTATCTATCTATCTATCTATCTATCTATCTATCTATCTATGTCAGTATGTTGTTTGCCTGTTTGTCTGTCTATCTATCTATCTATCTATCTATCTATCTATCTATCTATGTCAGTATGTTGTTTGCCTGTTTGTCTGTCTATCTATCTATCTATCTATCTATCTATCTATCTATCTATCTATTCTGTACATCTATCTACCTATCAATCTCAGTATATTCCTCATGTTTGTTTATCTATCTATCTATCTATCTATCTATCTATATATATATATATATATATATATATATATATATATGTTTAATGGATGAGGCAACCAAGTGATTTGTTAGTCACATCTAGATACTTGTGAACACTGGGTTACAACTCTGTCTTTTGTAATTATTATTGTTTATTTTCCTAACACCTAATGTAATGTTCTTTGTTTTAACAGCCTTTCAGGAGGAGAGCTTTTCGATAGAATTGCTGCTGAGGATTACAAGATGTCTGAGGCTGAAGTAATTAACTATATGCGGCAAGTGTGCGAAGGACTTAAACACATGCATGAGAACAGTATTGTGCATTTGGACATCAAGGTGAGGGTTATTTGTCATTTTAAGTACTAATAAGAACAGAAGACCAACACTAATACATAAATTTTTGTTTATTCATCTCCTCACTTTTTCAATTAATATCAATGGAAGCGTGTATGGCTCTGTTAGTTTTCTCTGGACATGAATCCTTCTTTGAGACTAAAGTTTAAATAAAAAGTGACTAAAAGAAAGTAAATTCTTGTCAAAAATTAATAATGGCTGATAATGCTTCATCTGGTAAAAAATGAAGATGAAAGTAAATGCAAGTCACTAATTAATAATAATGGCTGACAAGGCTTCATCAAGTAAAAAATGAAGATGAAAGTAAACACTAGTCAAAAATTAATAATAATGGCTGACAATGCTTCATCTAATAAAAAATGAAGATGAAAGTAAATACAAATCAAAAATTAATAATAATGGTTGACAATGCTTCATCTGGTAAAAAATGAAGATGAAAATAAATGCAAGACACTAATCAATAATAATGGCTGACAATGCTTCATCAAGTAAAAAATGAAGATGAAAGTAAACACTAGTCAAAAATTAATAATAATACCCAAAAATATGTCAACTAATAAAAAATGAAGAATGAAGATGAAACTAACTAAACTATCAATCATTAATAATATATAAATGTGAGTTTATAAAAATCAAACCAAAATGGAAGTAAATACCAGTTAAAAAATAATCATGGCTGACATTGTTTCATTTAATACAAAATCAAATCAAAATGAAGGTACAAAGAGTTGTCAAAAATGAATAATAATGGTTGACAATACTTCATGTCATCCAAATAAAATCAAAATAAAGATGAAAGTTAATACTAGTCCAAAAATACTAATAATGGTTGACAATGCTTCATTTAATAGGAACTAAAACCAATGTGAATGTTTAAACCAATAAGAAAACAAGTCTAAATGTCTCATATGTAAATTTATTGTTTATTTACCTCTGGACTTGATCAGTCTAAGGGTGTGTGGCTTTGTTAGCTTTCTCTGAATGTAGATTCTTATTCTGACATGTGACAATGGGGTTAATTGTGTAGTTAAAAATCCTGGATTACTCTTGAAGAAACTTTGTCCAATACATTTGCAGAATTACTAAATTATTACTTCCATTTTTTATGGTATAAGTTATGTTAGTTTTATTTGGTCATTTATGCTTTTATTGATTTAAAAATCAAAATTCTTTCATACATACAAAAATTAAAGGTTATACATAAATATTACTATAATTTTTTACAGTATGGGTTGTGTTAACTTTCTTTGGGCATTTTTATTTTAATGATTTAAAAAGTGCAATTATTTCATGTATGCAAAAGTTGAGTTAATTGTATTGATAGAAATTCTTGCTTACTCATGTAAAAAATATAGCCATTTCTTTTTTTTTAATCATATAACCCCAAGCAAGGCAATATTGCCACTAGTAGGGATAGTACAAGGTTCTTGTGCCTCCCAAATCTATGATACAGAGCCTTCACTTTTCATGAAGTACTATTCATATAAAATACAAACTTTATTGTAACCTAATTATGTACAATAATGGATCATATGCAATGCAATATAGATGAACAATTCAATTAAAAAAATTAAAAATAAATACAATCTATCTAAATATCTTAAATAAATCAACAATGTTTTGCTGCAATTTTGAATGTCAACTTGAGATTTTTCTTGTTAAAAGTTGAAGAATTTTAACACACCCAATGTTATGGATAAAAAATAGTCAAAATTATATAGTGGTTTTTTGAAACATTGCATGAGCAAAACTTCATAGATTTGGATGAAAAAAAATGTCCCCAGAATGACGTCAAAATCTGTGACAATTTTTCATCCTTTAATAGTCAGTTGTACCTGGTTTAATCTGTAACATATATAAATGTAGGTAGAAAGAAGCAAATAATGAGAATCATGAAGCACTGCCTGGGGTCCCCAGTCTTGAATGAAAGCCCTCCTCCCACTTGGGAATTCAGAGTAGTATGTACCAGCCCTGGCCATTAGAATGAAGGGGTTACATGGAGTGAAAGAATGAGGAGACTTTAGTGGAGAGGAGCAAGGAAAGTAAAAAAATAAAAATAAAAAAAAAGAACAAGGTTCAAGAAGATGGAAGATGATGATTGATGTTGTATTTAAATTTTTGGAGATTGCAGTTATCAGGGAAGCAAGAAATCAGAAGGCAGTTCCATGGCTGAGAAGTGTAAAAAAAGAAACTCTTAGAATATAAGTGGCAGTTGTATCTAACTAGTTCAACAGTAAAATGGTGAGACCTAACTGCCAATCTAGTAGTACACTTAAATTCATGCAGTAGTAAAGACAGAGAGAAGCCATGTCAGAAAGTCATGTCAGAGAAAATGAGTGAAGTCGAGATGCCAAATCAGGATCGATTATATCACAGACCCTTCTTTGTATTTTGGCAAGAATCCCAATGCAATTACAGTTAGGTATGGCCATTATTTTTTGATGGTATGAATAAATAGAAGGGATATTTGGTGTAAACCAGTGTGAAAATTTTGCTCTGAGTGCCTGGAAGTTTAATATATTACAGCTTTGTCTTTTAATTAAACTTCTTTTGACAAATTCCAGCTCATTTACAGGTACTAATTCTGCTACTTGTACCTTTTGCAGCCTGAGAACATCATGTGTGAAACCAAAAAGAGCACGCAAGTGAAGATCATTGACTTTGGTTTAGCAACCAGATTGAACCCAGATGAAATTGTAAAGGTTACCACAGCAACTGCTGAGTTTGCAGCCCCAGAAATTGTTGACCGTGAGGCTGTTGGTTTCTACACAGATATGTGGGCCGTTGGTGTGCTTGCCTATGTCTTGTGAGTGACATTATTTTTTAGTATCTAATGTTATTTTTCATTCAACAGTATTTTAATATTATTATTTTCTTTTAATATTATTTTAATATCATTATATGTTTTAATATCTAATCTTATTTTTCATTCAACAGTATTAAAAAAAGAAATTAGAATACTTATCTCAAATTACATGCATGACACAACATTTTGAATAAAATAAAATTGGTTTCAAAGAGTTATACAAAAAACACTTAGAAAAAGAAAGAAAATAACTTTCTTCTTTAATCTCTAGGTAGTCTTTTATGTGCTATGTCCTTTTAGGACGTGGGCGATCATAGCTCTCCACTGCTTCCTATCCTTTGTTTGATTGTTTTTTTATGGTTTATCAAAATTTACAGGTTATTTAAAGCCAGAAAGTATTTTTAGATTGTAAGATTTGGTGTGGGGGAATAATAATGATTTAGTGCTATGAGTTCTACTAATTAACCCATAGTTGGGGAAGAGGAGGTGGATTCATGCATTTCTCAAGGGTTTTTGTGTTTAAGTGAATATAATGAACCCGATTGGAATTCAAAATTGTCTCTCTGATTTCCAATTCCGAGTCGTAAACCCTTTATAACACCTGCACATCTAAGCTTGCTGCACCAAGCGAACACCCATCTAGATATTGACCTGGCTTAACTTTAGTGATCATATGTGAACTGGTGTTTCAATGTGATATGGCCATGTTTCAACCAGTGTTCCAATGTGATGTGACTTGGTAGCTAATACAGACATTAGTATGGCTGAAAAATTGACTGAAAAAAAAGTCAATTATCTTGAAGCAAAATGACCAAGAGAAGAAAAGAGAGCATGGAGTTGCAATTGAATTATGTAAATCCGATATTGCAATAAACAATTTCTTAGATGCCTCAGAAAACTAACAACTATCGAAATATGTGTGTGACTGTATGTAGGAAATAAGCCTCAATTGGTTTAATCTCAGACTATACTTTGCACATTTATAAATACAGATATGAAGAAATATTCTTGAACATTTAAATATATTGCACCACATCCCAAAGAAATCTCCTGATAAAAAGCTAGAAGACAATTCTTCATGAAACCCTATCAACTAAAACTACAAAATCTTGCACAAATGGTAATAATAATATTAAAAGAACTTTCACTATCATGATCTTCAGTTATGTAAACAGATACACAATTTCAGAATGTGATTTTTGAAGATAAAGTTCTCATAACTACTTGATAAAGTGGTTTTCTTTTCATTGCATTTGGGTATTTCAAGCTACATAATATCAGTATCTATGGCCCATGACTATCTTGAATATAACATTTCACATACTGAAGAAATTCAATACCTCACAAGTTGAAATAAGATCCTTTCAAGTTATTGCTAGGTTAATTTCCTAAAAAATTACAGTGTTTATAAACTACGTCCAACAGGAAAGGCATCTAATCAAGAGCTTTTGAGAAGTGTGGGACCACCTCTTAATTGCTGTTGTTCCCAGGTCCACCCTGACCCAGGATGGCAACACCTGTTAGGGTTCCAGCTATGGGCAAATAGTTAACCTCCAAGCACCATGAAAGTATAAATATTGATTTTTATAGTAAAAATAACAGAAATACATTTTTGTAAAAGTAGTTATTAATACTCTGAAGAAAATTAAATGTCGGCATTAAATGACCCATAAGGAGTTGATATGCCGCTATCCCTTATTATAGAAATGCATCCTCGTAACAGGTAATTACAAAGTCTCTACTAGAGTGAGCATTATAAAAGTGATAAGTATTCATTGACATTACAAAAGTGTCAATTGACATCACAAAAAATGTTTATAAATGACACTATTTACATTATTCGGACTATTGTCCTCATCTTTCTTGCCACATTTATCACAACGTTTCGGCCGTTGTACGCTCCGGCCTTCCTCAGGTGGTTGGAATGTCGAACTGAACCCTTTATTTCACTCACTGGGGTAGACTGTTCTAGTTCCACATGCCATGTTTTTAATGGATGTCAGTTATCAGTTATCTCCTGTTAATTTCCCTCTGAAAGTTCTCCACTGCCTTAACCGGGTATTGAACTCGCACTCTTTGGGTCCTGTCACTGAATCTAACCAATGCCTTTATCCACTGTGCCATGTGTCCTCAAGGACCCAAAGTGTGTGAGTTCAATACCCGGTTAAGGCAATGGAGAAATTATTAAAGGATATAATCAAGAGGTTGGCTTTCCACACTACCAAAAGCAAAAGGTTAAGAAGGAAATTCCCATTGGTGGCAGAAAGAGCTATAAGAGTTAGTGGACCTGAGAAGTCTAACTTCCTGAAAAGCTGTTACCAGATAGGCTTCTGTCAGTCATCAATGATTTGATCCCACTCATCTGTAACATAGGATCAAGCGTAGGTAGGATGGGCTGGAAGATAAGATGTTGTCCATGCAGCATTTCCCCACTCTCCCCATCACTGATGGATGGATGGATCCAAAGGAACAGCAAAGCCATTACAGTTTAGCACCAGTCACAGGAGCTGCCAGAATGAGGCTGAAATCAGTGATGAACTGCCTTAGGGAAAAGCTGTTACAAGAAAAAGATTTTATAAATTTCAATCAATGGTAGCACTAAATGTTCAGCCCATGAATGTCAAATATTTGTTGTAACTAATTTTATCTTACCATTAACATGTCTGTGATAGACTAACATCTTAATAAGATGGAATGGAGTAACAAAACAATACAGAGAATATGGACGCAAGAAATGAAATAAACATAAAACATTTTATATGGTAATGGTTTTTTTTATAGCTAATGTTCACCTTTTGCAAGGCCCAAGTGTCACTCAAGGTAGAGGGTTTTTGTTGCTGTTTTTGAAGGGAAAGATAACAGTTAACCCTTGATTTGAAGCCATTTCATTTTTAACATTTCTTTGTATTTCTAATTAATATGTTTTATCGGCAGATTGAGTGGTTTATCACCATTTGCTGGAGAAGATGACCTGGAAACTCTTCAGAATGTGAAAAGATGCGACTGGGATTTTGACGAGGATGCTTTCAAGAGTGTCTCACAAGAGGCTAAAGACTTCATTAAGAAATTGCTTCTCAGAAATCCCTCGTATGTATATATATTTATTTCTCTTATGCTGTTTTTGTTTATTCCTCTTATATAAGTAGACTGAATTCTATATTAATTTATATGCTATTTAATTATGTAATTAATATTAAATTCCTATACATTCTTTGTAAAACTTATAAATATTTGTAATCATCTGAATGTCACACACACACACTCACACACACACGCACATACACACACACACACTCACATACACACATATATATATATTTTAAGACATTTTTATGTTTAATATTCTTTTTATAGATACAAATATTTAAGTAGATGCTCTGTTTATAATAAACAGTATTAAATAACATTTACCAGCCTGAATGTCCGAGACATTTTCATAGAAAATATTCGTCCTCCGACAGGATTTGAACCTGTATCGTAAAATGGTAAAAGCAAGTCAGGCTATATAACAGTCCTTTGATATTCAGTGTAGCGACATTTTGCTTATAAGGCAGATCTTGGTATCAGTCCATTTCAGCTCAATAGCTGATAGTTTAGAAGTTAGATCTTAGTAATACTTACCATCTTAGAAACAGATGTGGTATCAACCTGCTGTCCTTTCTCAGCTTTAAGAAGGGCGGAGAAATGTCTTAAGCAGATAAGTGCCTACTTCTAATAATTTCTGCATATGTTTAAAAACAACTTTTACTGAGTAAAAAAGGAATTATTTGCCATTTTGTACTAATTTCAATTTTTCTCTCTCCTTTTAGGAAGAGGTTGACTGTCCATGAAGCTATTGAACATGCTTGGCTGAAGGTAAGTGGGTTTGTGTTCTACAATTGTATAATACAACAGAAGTTAAATTTTCTTGATTTAAATATTTTTTAAGATTGAAGATTACTCACTTTAATATCTTTAAGAAGAGTTAAATATTTGAAAATACACATTTAGCTTACCATTGCCAACAACAATCATGACATTTTATTTTTTTTGTTAATGATCAACTTCTTCCCTTTGTGAGTGATGTTGAGCTCCTGGGAACAGGCAATGCCAGCTACTTTTTAGTAGCTTATCATTGCGTTTAGATTTTCATCTATTTTTCATATGCTCAAAATAAAAAAAAAAACACTTCTCTGTTATCTGTGAAGTTTGTTAACTGCTTTTTATCTAGTAGTGTGGGTAGATTTTAGTTGTTAGTTGTGTAGCACTCATAGATAGTGTTGTATCAGTGATGATTCATACTAACTATATTTAGTGTTGCGATTATCAAACTGCTTCGTTTACATACCTGGCATGTTCATTGTTTGACCACAAGACAATGTGAAAAAGCAAACAAAAATTAGTTTCATTCCATATCTTTTAGTTAGACGATAATATTAGTTCCCAGGCACTGTTCTTTCAATCATGGTTACAAGGTCTTTGAAACAATGAATAAGAAACAAAATGATGAATTGGAAAAAATATGAATGAAAATAGAGACATTTTTATTTGGATAAAGAAAAATTGTAACATAAAGCATTCAGAATTATTTTCGTTTTAAATTTAAATGAGATTTAAAAAAAATATGATTAACAAATAAATCACAATTCTTTACTAATTCTTAAAGATTTACTGCTCAGATATTGACAATGATACATATATATATATATATATATATATATATATATATACACTAAAGGTCAAAAGGTTTTGAGGCCTGCACTGGTAATATTTTAAATTAGTCTAAAAAGTAGTCTTGTAATTTGAATAATAGAAAATTGTTATACATGGTTAAAAAAAAGTGAAACGTGGTATTTTTATTAAAAATTTTCTTATGACAAAAACAAAAAACTCATTTTATGATAAAATTTTGCTCTTGTCAAAATAACCTCCTTTAGCCTTGATTACTGCAGAATAAATTTTTGACATTCATTGTAAAAGATTCTCAAAGTATAAGTTTGATTAATTGAGTCCATTCTTTTTCCAATGACTATAAGACTGGGGGTGGCTTCCAAATTTTGAACTGGGTGTATATATATATATATATATATATATATATGATGTAATCTCCTGTCAATTTCGACATATGAGGATCCAACAACCTCATTCAGTTTTTATGTTTGTGTCAAACTGTGTGCAACAGCGAAGATCTTGGGACATGCATATACATGAAGTAGATTCTTGCCATTTAGTGTTGATCTCAAAGTCGACACTAATATTTTTGCATGCTCTATCTTGAGTATTGCATAGGTACTTTTACCTCATAAATATAGCATACCTTCAAGCTATATTTAATCATATATATCAACTAAGTATGCTATATTTATGGGTTAAAAGCATATTAAAGAAAGTTGGTAGCATGCTGCTCCTCTCAACAATAGCCTTAACTGCCACTGTGGCTTTGTCGCACGCAGTAAAATAGGCCTTGCTGTCCACTCGCAGGAAACATGTGGCAATTAATCTTCAACCACTTGAGTGAAATGGCTCAACCACATGTTCCAGCTGTCTAAAATTTTGCAAAACACCTGCAGAAAGACACATGTATAATATCCGTAGAAGTTTAACACTTTATTTTACTGAGCACTAATTTGTCATCTGCGATGAGAGAGTCTACCATATATATAAATCATGATGGCATGAACTGTTTAGTGAAGATGTGATATATTTGAAAAATTAACATATGCGTGAAAACATGATATTTGAAAAATGATGAAACTGATATAACACAGTACACAAAATGCTTTGAAAATGGCTTATGAAAGCTGAAAGTACAGAAAATTAGTTAATAAAGAATATTTTTAAAATTTTCTCCCAGTGTGTAGCACCTTTGGAAACTGCTTGCAAATTACAACAAAGTTAACCCTTGTAAGTGAATTTGAGCAGATGGAATTGTTTGTTGATGTTTGTGCTAGCATGAAGTCACAAGTCATCATGACCAAGGCTTTAAGCATAGTGTTTATCATTCCATATTATGCACTCTCTCCCAGAAACTGTAATCAAGTTCTACTCAGCATAAATCTGCTACAGCTGAGATCTGTGGGTGTTGAAAAGACACAAAAGTGTCTCAGCAGGTGTATACTTGCAGACAGCTATATATCATTATAATAGATTACAAATGTAGTGTATTTATAACTTCAAAATGCAAAGAGTATTTTCCTGATTAGCAACTCGAATCTTATTCTTAAGATTTGTTATATAAATTCTCTCGTAAGATTCAAGGGCTTATTGAGCTCAGCCATATTGAAAACTGGACATTGATGGATGTGACAAAAATTAATGATGACTGTAGAAAGGTTTTAAGAATGCTTGACTTTGAGGTACAAAAATGCAGAATAGAAATTTCCTTTTTCATATATGATAAAATAGTTTTAATTACTTCCGAAAAAAGTTATAAATAAATATAAAATTGTTAAGGTTTGTTCATATTTTTTTTAAAACACTTGACATTTGTGAATATTTTTTTATTTCTTATTTTAACCAAATCCTAATAAAATGTAAAACTTCTATGTCTGTTAGGTCAAAATTTTTAAAATTCTATTAAATAGGTACAGTATTCTCAAAGTTCATGATAATATTTCTGGTATTATTACTAAAAAATTCAAAGACTATTTTTTAACCCTACTGGTGACAATATTGAAAGTTAACAAGGCCTGAGAACTGATGTAAATCATTTGTCACTTTTCATTGTCATCTAAAGGTAGTTAATCTCTAGCTTTTTGTCATTATTATTATAATTATTATTATTGTGTTGCATGCTGATGACAGACCAATGCATACTGTTACCATTAGTTTTATATTATAACACTGAAAAGTTTCTTTATAAATATATATATATATATATATATATATATATATATATATATATATATATAGCATTAGAACAGGAGAGCTATGGAAGAAAGATTTATTCTCTCATTTACATTTCCCCCATTATGGGCACTATTATATCCATGATATAATAACACCATATTTTACGGACTGAACAAAATGGCTGAAAGGAAAAGGAATGACAAATATACTTTGTTCTCAGAAAAAACTTTTATATCACTAAGACATACACAAAACTATATATATATATATTTACACATGTTCCATCCAGAGAAAATATGGCATATATCTACATAGAAATTCAGAGTGTAAAGAAAGGAAAAGATAGAGATTCTCAGTGTTTCTGGAGAAGCCATGCTTAGGACTCCAGATTCCATCAGGCCACATTCATCTACTATATCCCAAGTGAGGACATATTCCATGAACTAGAAATGGCAAGTCTTGGGTTTTCCCAAATTGAGGACTGTGAGCCGGAGCTTCTTTCTATATCTGGGGATGATATATCCCCAAAGTGAAACAGAGACATGTGCTTATAAGCTGTAACATTTACTGGAGGAGGCAGATTTAGTCTCAGCCCAGGCCCTTGGCCCAGGCAAAAAAACTAAAAACAACCACATGTTTTGGCAGCTGTAAAACAATTGAAATTGACTGCTGCTTTAATCATTATATGGAGTGTGTCACTAAGCAGCCATCATATGACACATGTGACTTATCTCCATCAAGGGAGATAACTGCCATGTGTATCCTTACAGCATTAACCTGTAATTTTAACAACAAATTGTTTTTTCAAGCTATTTTAGTGATAAATGATTTTAGAAATAGTACTTCTATTTATTTATAACATAATTAGATGTAGATACACCAATAAATAAATAAATAAATAAATTGCAATATTAAATATTATATCTTTTTATTCACTTTTTCCTTTTGCATCTCTATTCAGATGAATGCAAGTTTGTGGGGAAATAAGTACAACATATGTGGAGTATGAATTTGTTTCCACTTAAAATTAAGATATCAAGTAATTTTTGTGGAAAGTAATTTTCAGATATAAAATATTTGCTTTCAAATATTATATATATTAAGATATCCACAACAACTCCTGCTAGAAACACAATAATTTTTGACTTTTTGTATCAGCTATTTGAGATTATTTTTAAAATAATACAACTTGTTAGTTTATATATATTTTAACACCTAATATAGAGTGAACTGTTCTTGTTTCACTGTTCATGTCTAGTGATATTTAGATATTTATTTAAATAAAAGTAATAACTGGAGGGAATTGCAAATAGTATTGTTTCTGAATTTTTGGAATGAGGAATTATTGTCATTTACCATATTTACATTCGGACTATTGTCCTCATCTTTCTTATTGTTATCACAATATTTCAGATATTGTGTCCTCTTGCCTTCATCTGGGTAACCTACAGGAAATCCTGAACTAGACACTTTATTTAATTTATAGGGTTGACATGAGCTGGGAAATGAAAACAGTCTACCTCTGTATATTAAATAAAGGATTCAGTTTAGAATTCTGTAACCCAGATTGATATACATATGTTAAAGGCCAGAGGGTATAACAGTTGAAACATTGGGACAATGATGACAGACATGAGAACAGTATTCGAAATGTAGATAGTGTAAATAAAAATATTTTCTGTTCTAATTTATAAAAGTTCAAATTTTTGCAACCATTTTGTTTGAAAGGTGGCAGATGGAAATGTCTGTTTTAATAATTTTATATAATATTCCGACCAATCAAATATTTTTTTCTCACTATTTAAGTATAGAATATTTTACTCATTTCCTCTACATTAACAAATTGTCATGTAACTTCTAAATATCAAATAAGAATCATTTATATTTGAAATTTTCTTTTTTGTTATAAGATATAACATGGGGCATAATGTAATTTCTTTTGTCTTTTTTTCAATGTGGCTGTTATAATTTTGCCTGAAAATTTCTGGTTACTATTTTTATTTTTTTCTTGATATTTGGGGAAAAAAAAAAAACTATTAACAGCCATGCTGAAATTGAGATAAATGCACCACTTATTAATTTAAAATATTTATTTTAAGATTGGAAAGAAGATTTGTATTTGATTTAAAATTAAATTTTATACTTATTTTTAAATTTCTCATGCATCTACACTTATCTTTTTTAATTTTCTAAATAAGTGACACTTATTTTTTTTTTACTCACTCAAATAACTATTGAAAAATTATTAAAGCTTATAAAAATTTTTTCACAGTGATGCTTCCAATTCTTGAAGTTTGTATTTTTTTTTAATTATTTTCACAAGTTGTAAACAGATGT
Source organism: Acanthosepion pharaonis (assembly GCA_903632075.3). NCBI lineage: Eukaryota > Metazoa > Mollusca > Cephalopoda > Sepiida > Sepiidae > Acanthosepion > Acanthosepion pharaonis. The sequence continues at coordinate 2,238,751 of CAHIKZ030000879.1, forward strand.
TTGACAATTTTCATTCAATAAGAATATTTAAAAAGCTTTTTTTCCTTTTTATCAAAACTAATAGAAAATATTCAATTATATTTAAAAAAAAAAAAAAAAAGAATGTATTAAGATACAAAATGTCCCAAGTAAATGACTTGCTCCTTCCATGCATAGCAACATTCAAATTGGGGGTGGGGGTGCTAGAGGATAAGCAGGGCAGCTCTATATCAAACACTTTATTCAAGTGAAGAACTAAATCATTTTACTGAAGATAAATATGATGTATTTACCACCATATAGTTAGTAGGACAAGATACACTATTTTTTATATATTTATATATATATATTAGTCTTTTAAAGCATAGCATCAACACTTATGGTTGTTACTAAGTCCAGAATCTTATTGTTGATGGATAGAATTGCTCAAATAAGCAGTCATGTCAGAATATGAACAATATATTAAAGGGTTGATAGCACAAGGTATACACAGAGATTTTTGTTGTCCCATATATATATATTTATATAGTCTCCTGAAGGCCTCTTTAGCCTTGGCCTGTCACTTACTGATTTTACTAAATTTACCCTGTACTCAAGTTTATACATTGATTACTATTTTTTTCATGCTGTTAATTATAAAGAAGAACACACTTTTTCATTATCTGTGAAATGCCATGGCTTCTTTGGAAAGATTGCAGAGTGGTTCCTCACTGCTTTCTCGACGTTAATGAATTCAGCCATCCTTTTCTCAGATTTCCATCAAAGAATGGAGAGAATGGTCTACTTTGTTATTTACTTCCTAATTGAGGGGTTGGGATGTAATAGATTAAGCTCATTTCTAAGGGTGTTAGTGTGAATATAGTGGATTAGGGTGGAATTTGAATTCGGATTGCTAATTTTACATCCCATGCCAATAGCTGTTATATCACTTGCACATCCCTTGGTTTATATACTAGGTAAAGGAGTACCTCTTTTCCAAGCCAACATACATGACCATGAAAATTAAAATAAAATTAAAAGTTAAATCAAAACCTGTTATTTAAAATAAATAAATACATAAATAATTAATGAAATAAAAATAAAATAATAATTATATTAATAAAAGATAGTAAAAAATAGTAAAGAAATACATACAAGCAAATAAGAAAATTAAAAAAAAAAAATAATTGACAATAACAAACGAATTTTATTAAGAAAAAACACTGAAATTTGGCATGTGTGTAAAAACTACCCTAATTTAAACTTTCTGTTAACTTATTTTTAATCTGAAGACATCCCACCTTCATCTGTAAGTCAAAAATTGGCCACTTTTGACTCACAGATATGATTAAAGCCAGTGTTGGGATAAAAAATTTTTAAGAACTAATTCTCCGTTTCTTTGCATCTATAAATGTTGGGGGTCTTGGATTGTTTTTTATGGATTATCAACCTTTTTAAAGCCAGAAAATATTTTTAGATTTTAAGAATTTGGGGGAGATAATGATTTTCCTGATACAAATTCTAATTAACTCTTTGCTGGGGGCAGAAAGAAATGGTGGATCCAAACCTTTCCCAAGGGTATTCGTGCACAAGTGAATATAACGAACACAAAGGGAATTGAAACTTGGCTCTCCGATTTCCAATTTATCATTACACCACCTGCACATCCAAGTTCACAGCACCTGGTATTCCTGAGCATATAGAATTAATAATGTTCTTTTTTACTTATTGTCTTGCTTCAAATATTTTCACATTTTATTTTAGAAAAATAATGTGAATAAAGTTAAAAAAAAAAAAAAAAAGCAGATAATACATGATGTAGGTTAAAAACAGTTTTCAGGGTTTTTCCATTAGGTTGCTGCAAGCGGGTAGTGTTAAGCTAATTTTCAGAAAACAGTTGAGTTGGGTTGAAAAAAGATTTAAAATTTATAAAAGATCATAGAAAATTTTTAATATAACAACTCAGAAATTGCAAACTTAGAAAATTTTAGTAACTTTTTTATTTTTTTTACTATGATATTCACCCTGTAAAAGGTCCAAGAGCCACTCAAGGTAGAGGGTTACAGAGTAAGAAGCAATTACGGGGATATGTGGGGAAAATAAAAGTTAACCTTAGACTTGAACAGGTTAAGATTGTAGTGATTGGGGAAGCATTCTCAAATTCTCAAAGCAGTGGTTTGTGGGAAGAATCTGCTTGAGTTAAGCATGTTGTATATCCCCATCATGCTGGGAGGTCAACAGTGCCAAATTATTTATATCTTGCCTTCTCTCTCAGTTGGGGGTTGCAAAATGTTTTGGGTCCAGAGATGAAAGAACTTCAATATGGAGAATTTTAACTTAACTAGTTTTATTAATGTTGACAAGTGCTATCCAATGGGGCTCATTCCTGCTCACTGGGGAGCCATTTCAGACACAAAAGAGAACATGTCTACATTGCTTGACATGTAAGAACCAATTCTCTGAAAAACCTTTCTCTATCTATCATTCCCATACTAGCTCAGCCAATCTTTTTGGCTAGATGGTCGAAGTCTCTGCCTTTGAGCAGAGAGGAACGTGGAGGAGGCTCAGCTAATGGGCAGAGTATCGTCCAGGGAGGTTGACCTACCTGATCACGTTATGTGGGTTCTATGGGCATTTTTTTGGCTGAGCGTATGTGCTTAGAGAACACATGTTAAACCCGGCCTTGTGCCACATGCAACCCTCGTGTGTGTGTGTGTGTGTGTGTGTGTGTGTGTGTGTGTGTGGGAGCTAAATATTCTAGCTCAGCCAATCAAAATCAACTTCCTTATTATGTATTTTATCTGATTCCTAAGGTTAACCTTAGGAAGTCAAAGCAGAGATACATTTCCTCTAAAAAAAAATAGTCTTCTAAACTATTATCTAACACTTACATACTAATGATTAATAATTTAAAATTTAAAATGATTTTAGTAACCGGTCCCCTCAAATTGAATTTAAACTAAATTTAAATTAGTAACTAAGAAAATAAATTTTTTCATTACTTTTGAAATTATTTTTTTAATCATTTCACTCCAAGCAAGGCAATAAAGCCACTAAGACACAAGGGGTTACTGAGTGTGAAAAAATAAGAAAAAGATAAACATCATTATGAGTGAGAACAATAAAAGAAGAGTAATCAAGAAGACAGTAGATAACAACTCACATAGCATTTAAATTTTTGAAGATCAAAGTTGACTGGAAAGCAAGAAGCCAGAAGAGTGTTCCACAAGCGAGAAGTGCGATAGAAGAAACTATGAGCATAAAACTTATGGTTATATTGAGTCATTTCAATTGTAAAATGATGAGACCTACCTGCCAATCTAGTAATGCGCTTATATTCATAAAGTCAAGGTACCAAAGAGGAAAGTTCACCAGAAGAATAACCATGAAAATATTTATAGAAAAGGCAGAGGGAAGCTACATTTTGGTGGTAGGAAAGTGATTGAAGTCAAGATGTCAGGTCAGGTCATAATTTTGCAGATTCTTCTTTGGATTTTATCAAGAATCTCTAAATATATAGCTGGAGCACCAGGGCACCTCATCATGGTGTAATAGCAAATTTGTCTCATTAGATCAGTTACAGATGTGTTGTGAGTTTGATCCTTACTGGGTGCTCCATACTTTCAATCTTTTTTCTACATCAAAACTATACTCAGTAAATCACTATAGGAGGAGCACCAGACCAAATGTGGCAGCAATATTCAAAGCATGGACAAATGGTAGACAGATATTTGTATCTAAGATAGATTCTTGCGAGAAGAATTATCTAGCACGGAATGGTGAACGAACTTT
>CAHIKZ030000879.1:2250000-2252500 GCA_903632075.3 Acanthosepion pharaonis
ACAGAACAAAAGAAATATATATCAATAAGTATACATATACGTATACATGTATATCTATTATATATATATATATATATATATATATATATATATATATATATATATATATATATATATATATATATATATATATATATACATACATATATACATACATATATCTATATATATATATATATATATATATATATATACATATACATATGTATATAGATATATATACATATACATGCACATACATATACATATACACACACACACACACACAGAGATATATATATATATATATATATATATATATATATATATATATATATATATATATATATATATTAATATTTTGAAATCTTTCCCAATTGAGTCCTTTTACTTCAGTCCCATCTTTTGCGTTTACCATATAGACACAAGTGTAGTTTTTACGATCAGTTTTTAAGCAAAAATAGAGGGCCACAATATACATGGTTAAGTTTTTTGAATTGGTTAAAAATCATGAATTTTTGGTAACTGGTTGCAGGTAATTTTATTTGGACAGTTTAAAATTAATGCCAAAAAATTCAGTGGTCACACTATACGTCTGACTTTTACACAAGTATATATGGTAGTTAAAATAACAGAAAAATGTTCATATTATCTTAAGTGAATACAGAATTTTAAAACATTGCACAAAATCTTAGCAAGCAAATGGATTTTATATTCCTCATTCATTAAAATAATTTCAGAATTAAAAAGGTTTGCTGCCCTGTCATTCTGCTATGCACACAAAAAAGTAAAAAAAAATGTATTTTTATCTGAAGGGTTTGTAAAATTGTACAGGTGTTTTAACAAGTTTATCTTTCATACTTTCTTAATGTGGCTAGATTTTCTTTTTAATGGTGACAGATATACATGTCCCAGTCAGTGCTGTTCATTTGCGAGATGAGTTTACAGGTTGTGTATAAGGGACATTTTGTATTCATCTTTAAGGATACCGCAACATTGTGTCTGCCAGAATCTGGACACTGGCATGCTATTGTTCGCTTTTTCACCTTTTCCAGGTTATGTGCAAGGAGGAAGCCCAAAGTACTCACCCAGGGAAGGTATAGACTTCATGTTAAGTTTTCAACCCTGCTGCCTCTTCTGATTATCCCTCCCCCTAAAATACCAACAAAAAACAAATCAAAACTGTTTTCAGAATTTAATATATTTTTTTAATCTATGATTGCAGAATACTGTTTTTGCCAATGTTCAGTTGGTTACCTTAATTAATGGAAGTTTATTCTAATTAGCACTAAAACCCTGACTCTAAAAGATTTTTTTTTTCCTAAAATTAGCACCATATTTTTTCTAAGATCTTAAAAGCATATTCCCTGATCTAATAAGCCTTCAGCAAAACAAGAAATACATGCAAATAATCCACTGGTTTCTATTTTTATTTGAAGTTTTTTGCAGTTTTTATTATTATTATTTTTTTTCATTAAAATCAGACAATGGCAAACAATTAATTATACTAACAGTATTAATGCATTAATTAAAATAATTAATAATTAATGTATTAATTAAAAGCTAACTGTTTTTCAAAGACTGTAGTGTAATTTTATTTTGATTAAAAGATTATTAAAAAGAAAATTACAAATAGCAGATTAACAGACATTTTGGCGATAAGCTCTTTACAAACTAAAAAAAATATTTTCTAATATGCAGTACAGTAGAGATTATTTATTTAAATTTATTTAGATAAAACTTAATATGTAAATTTGTAAATGAATAATACTTTGATGTGAAATAATAACGATTTTCAAATTTAAAATAAGTTGTATACCATGCAAATGAATATTCAGTCTTAGAAGCATATCTTCTGAACTGACAAATATTTCTCAATTGTGAATAATGTTCTAAATATAGAGAAAAATTGTTTCCTTATTCTAAATCTCCTTGTTCTCTTTTAATATGACTAATATGATATAATATTATTAATTATATAAAGTAGTGGTTAATTATATATAAGTAAAAGTTAGTTTATAAAATACTTTAACTCATATCTCCCTGGCATCAATTAAAAATTGTCTTTTTCCATATATGGCAATCATTTTGCTGGAAGTTTGCATTTTTTCTTGATATCAAATGAAAACTTGAAAATTCTCCTGCTCATTTCAAAATTAAAGCCTATAAATATATATTTGATATATAGAAAAACTTTTCAGATTAAATGTTTTCTTTTTTTCTATATATTGCCGTTTTACTTAAAGAAGGACATGAATTAAACTGATGCCTTTCTGACCATTAAGCTCAAAGTTCATATTTTATTTTCTTGATGTCAAATGAAAACAAAGGAAATTTTCCCACATATTCCAGTGAAATTTTCACTTTCCAAAATTATATTTTTTATTTATAGTTTTAGATGTACAAAAAAGAAACCAGGAAGATATGGGAATAAGTAACACGATACAATAAAAAATCTTTTTAAGAGTTTATTTATTTAAACTTTAAATACATCCTTAGTGTCTATTTTTAACAATAAGTT